>NQII01000960.1:733640-779346 GCA_002778355.1 Clitarchus hookeri | reverse complement strand
CTCAGAGATCTCCCGTTTCCAGCAGCCCACATCTCTTCACTACTTAACTGGCAGCTAGTATTCCAGTGTGTACGATAGCATATATTCAGTTACGGTTAGATATTTCTTTTTAATACTGATTTCAATAGTGCTCATTTTCTTGTGAACAGCTAATAGGTAAGCATGCAAAAGTAACACGTATACTCGCACCTCGAGCTACAGCTGCACGAACCAGCAAAATGACTTCGCTGACCAGGAACGTGTTGGAACCACCGAGTAGATAACTACATGGAGACAATATGTACTGGTGGTTCCCTCGTTGTGGGCGAACTCACCTCTGATTGGCTGCGCGGGGCTCTGGGGACGGGCCTTGTGTCTGACTGACTGCTGCATGCTGGGGAAGGTTTCCTACTGGATGGGCTGCCTCTAACTCACCTCTGATTGGCTGCGCGGGGCTCTGGGGACGGGCCTTGTGCCTGACTGACTGCTGCATGCTGGGGAAGGTTTCCTACTGGATGGGCTGCCTCTAACTCACCTCTGATTGGCTGCGCGGGGCTCTGGGGACGGGCCTTGTGCCTGACTGACTGCTGCATGCTGGGGAAGGTTTCCTACTGGATGGGCTGCCTCTAACTCACCTCTGATTGGCTGCGCGGGGCTCTGGGGACGGGCCTTGTGCCTGACTGACTGCTGCATGCTGGGGAAGGTTTCCTACTGGATGGGCTGCCTCTAACTCACCTCTGATTGGCTGCGCGGGGCTCTGGGGACGGGCCTTGTGCCTGACTGACTGCTGCATGCTGGGGAAGGTTTCCTACTGGATGGGCTGCCTCTAACTCACCTCTGATTGGCTGCGCGGGGCTCTGGGGACGGGCCTTGTGCCTGACTGACTGCTGCATGCTGGGGAAGGTTTCCTACTGGATGGGCTGCCTCTAACTCACCTCTGATTGGCTGCGCGGGGCTCTGGGGACGGGCCTTGTGCCTGACTGACTGCTGCATGCTGGGGAAGGTTTCCTACTGGATGGGCTGCCTCTAACTCACCTCTGATTGGCTGCGCGGGGCTCTGGGGACGGGCCTTGTGCCTGACTGACTGCTGCATGCTGGGGAAGGTTTCCTACTGGATGGGCTGCCTCTAACTCACCTCTGATTGGCTGCGCGGGGCTCTGGGGACGGGCCTTGTGCCTGACTGACTGCTGCATGCTGGGGAAGGTTTCCTACTGGATGGGCTGCCTCTAACTCACCTCTGATTGGCCGCGCGGGGCTCTGGGGACGGGCCTTGTGCCTGACTGACTGCTGCATGCTGGGGAAGGTTTCCTACTGGATGGGCTGCCTCTAACTCACCTCTGATTGGCTGCGCGGGGCTCTGGGGACGGGCCTTGTGCCTGACTGACTGCTGCATGCTGGGGAAGGTTTCCTACTGGATGGGCTGCCTCCTGACGATTTCCTCCAGCTTATAAGAAAATTTTGTAAAGAGAATTTGTTTACGCTAAAGAAAATAATTGTTCCAGTACATCGAATATATTTGTTTGCGTGATGTTTGTTTCAGCTAAACGATATTTTGTTGGTAGAGCCAAACCTCAGTTCCTCCAAATTAATGCCAAATAATTTATTAAATGCAGTTTTGTTTGTGTCAAACAGATATTTCGTTATTTCAGTATGTTAAACGAATATTTAGTGTAAGAAAACTGCCAACAAAATAATGTGTTTAAACTGAGAGAAAGGTGTTTCCTTGCAAACGAAATATTTGTGTGTATAGGATGTTGCCCAAACCAAATATTTTGTTGAGTAAATAAAACTTGAAAAGCAACCAAATTAATTTTATTAATCTAACAAAATATTTGCTTGAATTAACAAAACCTCTGTGTTGGGCCAAAATAAATTGGATTGTCAACAAAATATTTAATTGAATCAACTGTATATATTAGTTTGGTCACTCATTTTATTGCCTTCTTTCAAAAATACAGCTGGGGATTTTGTTTTGTAATTTTTTCTGACAACTAGGATAGTAACAGGGCTTGTTAGTGCATGTGTTGATGCTTAACAATGGCATAAATATCATAGTAAAACAAGTTCACCAGGAAACTAAAAAGCGAAGATGTAAAACTCGAAATTCTTATTTGCGCATGTTTGTCCAGTATTCGAAATGAATGCATTAAAATATATTCTTGTCCCGTCAGTAGTTGTTTTAGCTGAGGTTGCTAGGGCGGGCGTAGCGCTCGGGTGCAGACTTTATAGGTTCGAATCTCTGTCAGCCCTATACTTATTTTTAAACTAACCGAAACTCTTTAATGTACGTAGAGTCAACTAATATTTAGTTACACCAACCAAACCTGTGTTTGGAGCAAACCAAATAAGAATAGGAACATAATTTATTTTCAGAAACAATATATTTTTTTTGCTCCTATACAAATAATTAATTTTGTTGGGCCAAACAAACTTTTTTTGATTCAACAGAAACCTTTTTCTCTGTGTACATCATGTAAGTTGACTAACTAACCCCAAACTGCGCACGCGCAGTTAAAATTATGGAACAGATACGCCGCTGACTACTGGGGAATTCCAGATTAAAAATTTTATTTTCGGCTATTTATTTTACAAATGATTTCCTTAAACTTTTCTTGAAGAAGGCTTTGAAAATATACGTGTTATACGATCTTCCGAACGTTGGCAATTGTTATCATTTATATCTGCCAAACATCAAACTGAATAGCATGTTTTAAATATCAGGGACGAAGTAATATTATTTAATATCAATCTGCCCAGGAAAAAAAGCCATATTACGGGTGGAGGTAGCGGCAGTAAATTAATAATAACTAATTTAAATCTGCAACATACGAAATGCAGCGACAAACCTCATTTTCGAAAGGGCAAAGCCAAAGGTCAATATCATTGTTTATTTTCGATCAGTCAAACACATAAATTAATATTACGTTTGGCATATTCCCGGGGTACATGTTGCTAGGCTGTGTGATTACTATCACTCTTACGGTAAAGTCACATACAAAGTTTTGGCGCTCAATTGCTACTGCGATATCCGGAATTTCTGTTTTTGTTGACATATGAACCCTTTTTTATATGGAGGATCGCCAGAGTTATTCTAATTATACAAAGTAGGAGCAGCACGTGGTCATTAAATTTTTCCTAGAAATTTGTTACAGGTGGTTAATTATTACTTGAATATAGGAAGAGGCCTCCAACAGTTGAAACAAAAACCGCGGGGGAAGGGGGTTGGCGGGTAACATCGTAAGAGGCGAATTTGTTCCCTTAATAGCACTGCCTACCGGCTGGCAGATGCGAAATTTAAATAGAAAATCCCATGTTAAGGAAATTTAGCCTCTGTGCGTTAATTTTAAAGACATGCGTTTCAAGCCAAATGTAGTCTTCACGATTTTTTTAGGAGAAGTTCCCTACAGCGCAGATGTTTTCATAACATGTATAGTCTGCTTGAAAGGAATTAAAAAATTTATGTTTTACAAGAAAGTACATATTGACAATCCATATTGAAAATATACGCTCGTAGGGATCTTCTCCTAAAAAATTCAAGACTAATATATTTTGTTGGAAACGCCTATCTTTAAAATTAACGCACCGAGGCGAAATGTTCGTAACATGGGATTTCCTATTTAAATTTCGCAGCTGCCAGCTGGTAGGTAGCGTCCTTAAGCACGGAAATTACAAACACCGATGTATTTATTTAGCATGTCAATCTGCCGTGTTCAAGGGGGTTTAAATGGAATTCCGAAAATAACCGCTGACTGTAACTCTCTCGTATATTACAATCAGCACACGAGGCCTGCAGCTTGGTAAAAACCCGGCCGATCAGTTGCTATCTTGGGGCAGTTCTCGTACCTGGAAACGGCGAGCGTTCTGTGTATCCCCTCCAGGATTCTTGGAGCGGCGGGCGGCTGCGCAGGCTTCACAAGCTGGACCACCCGTACGCAGTACTATTAAGGCTTAAGGCTCAAGGCTATTGTATGACCAGCGCTTTAATTGTGCTGCAGTGTGAAGGAATGACTCAACACCTTTGTGGTTCTTGCATATGGACAGATGTGACTTCAGACTAGACTATATTATAACTTCAGAAACGTTTGGTAAATTACTGTTTTCATTTTTAAGCCCTTCGACGTGGTCGTAAACGGTATTCTACTGCTTTATTTTGTGCAGTTTATCTGCAGTATCTTCACGCCTTTGGAAAAATCACCCCATTACGACGTGTTTGGTTATTTCTTAAATGTGCCATTTATCACAAGCATTTTATACTTCTGTTATCGTACAAGTATCTTATTTTAAGGTAAACTGAACTTTCACTTACATGTTATCTATAAATTTTACTAATTTAAATTATAATTAATATGAGTAAAAATCGAGAGAAAACAAAATTGCGTTGGTGCTGCCTAGTAACAAATAGTTCTCATGCAAAATATTAAACTGAGTTCACGTGAATGCAGTGTGTTGTCTAAAAATTAGTTAATCTTTGTTTACATGATACGGAGGTATCCTGAAAGTTGAACTTTAGCAAGGGTTCAGAAAAGTTGGAAGTACCCATGGATGGACTATAATAGCGTACTAAAATACCTGCGAAACTTGTAAAAAAAAAGGGACATGAACAATTTGCGAGTCCATTGACTAGAGTACAGAGCTACAAAATACTCGTTATTTTCTGGCAGCACGCTATATTTCATCGTCCTATATATATTCGGGTAGGTGACATTTGTTTATTAGCTTCTGCAGCAGTGAGAACACGTTTCCCATTTTGACTTTGTTGGACGCGATTGAGTCAACTTCTCATTTGTGGTTTCATATTGGCCGAAAGCCGTCCAGGGTGTGCCCGGACAAACTGCAGTCCATTGACAAACACAATACAAAAGCATAAGTGTTTGAAGTCTAGTCTGTCTTCAAATAACAACGCGAATTTTGCACGTCTCTACCTATGGGATGTGTCTCTCAGACTGTACTATAGTCACGCAGGTATCAGCTCTTCATTGGCTGCTTGCTTGCTCGCAGTGAAATGCGATGATTGGCGCTGCCTTTTTTGTATGTTTAACATTGACTCAGAGATCTCTCCCGGAGGTGTCATAAATAGGGACACCCGAATTTCGCGAAAATATTTCACGACCAGTAATATTTCATAACAATTTAGCTCAGATCCAATTTTGTGATTGGGTGATCAAGGTGTTACGCGTCTTAAGTGTCTGCCCACGAATCAGAGACGTACAGTGTCGGAGAAACTTAATTCTGATTGGTCAGTCAACTAAGAAAATGTTTTCTCGCAGGCACACGCCACCATTAAGCAAATGAAAACTGTTCCTGATTGGCTACCGTAAGCTGCGGACGGTTCCCTACTGGCTGAGCTGCCGGCTGGCGGGTGGGCTGCCAGGTGCTGGTCAGCGGACGGCGCCACATGTTGCTGGCGTGTGCCGCTAGACTTCGCGGCCGTCTCACCGCTGCTATTCTTACGTACTGCGTGCACTATGCTACCTTGTTTCCGCGTCTCGAACAGCTGCAGCGAGCAGAAAGGCGGGCGCCTTAATGCAGAGAGATCGGCACGAGTGGAATACGCAGAAGCAGCCAACCCCGCCCTACGTGTGCAAGAACGCGCCGGCGCGATTACCGGTCCATGCCGACGTCCTTGAGGTGGCGAGCCTGTCTCCGCCCCACAGTACTGTCGTGTGCATAAGTACGTGCCCCATTTTACTGCAACTCCGGAGAAAGAAAAAGCAGAATCGTAGGACTTGACATGTTAACCACGTTAATTTTTTTTTTTTTTTACCACTTGTTGAGGGTTTTTGTATTCGGTTTTATTGCGTTATATTTTACATAAATTTTGCTTCAATTTTTGTTTTGCATAAATACTTAAAATACACTGAAAAATCGAGAAACATTTTTGAGCCAATATATTTTCCAAATCTCTTTAGCGTCCCGATCATTTTATGATTAGATGACGCATTTTTGGACACGTCTTGGCACTTTTTATATCAATCATGAAGATTTAGTCTTGAAGCATGAGAATTCTCATAGGGCCATAAATGAGAACGTAACTTCATACACACAGGACCAATAATTTGGTAAAAGGGGGTGGGGGGATATCTGACTTGTGCATACTATTTTTAAACACCTAAGAAACAGCCAACATTTCCTGGGATAAAACATATTCCCTATATATATAATCTTTTTTTTTTTTGCACTTATTTTTCGAGTAAAACCTGCTTTTGATTTTTTGCGAAAATAGTACATTTTTTAAATCGTATTTTTAATTCGGTTATTGTTATATTTAAAACACTTCTGTGTGCAAATTATTTTGCCTTTTGTTGTTTTTCTCGCAATCAACTTCGTCGAAGTAAGAAGCAAAAGAAAAGTTTAACTGGCGTCTCGTCGACGGTGGGGTCATCAAACACGGAGCAAAGAGCTCACAAGCAGCCACGGGAAAGGAATCCATCTAACCGAAAAATCGCATGGAGTGATTTCGGAACATAATGGAAAGTCGAAGTGAAGTGAAGAGATTTGGGCGGGTCTTAACAGCGAGGTATTGAGAGCCGATGAGGGCGATTGAGGTGAGTATGAAGCAGCGCTGGAATTAAAGGGCGGGGGAAACGGGAGATCCCCGAGAAAACCCGCCGACCAACTGCATCGTCCGGCACGATTTCCACTTGCGAAAATCCTGTGACCCGGCTGGAGACTGGTGGGAGGCGAGCAGGCTATCCTCTCAGCCACCGTGGCCCTATGGAAAGCGGATATCAGGATGGCCGGACCGGGATTATATCGAAACCGAGTCCAACCGAATGAGAGTTCAGTGTTTTTTTACCACTGCGCAACCTTAACCGGTAATGAAAAAAGAACGAATAAAGAAATCAACTGTAGAAGACTTAGAGGTGTGTACAACTCTACCTTCCAGTGCCTTATATGGACACAAAGCGGTCGTGCCAGCGCTCAGTTCATATTTATTTTATCTTTTATTAATTTATTTCTGACAGGAGCATTAGCTGAGTTCAATAATGTAAGTGGATGGCGGCCAACACACGTACAAATCACACGCACATCGCTCTAGTCTGTTCGTGGGTAAGGCTCGGCTTCGCCACTTTTGAAGGAATTCTTGGTTTTCGCGTCATAATTTTGGATTCATAGTAATTACTGACAATGTACGATTATATAAAATTTATATTTTACGAGTTGTTTAAGATTTTTTGCGTAATTTTAATTGTGTGTTATGTGCTTGTTGTAAAAAGAAAATGTAAATATTTTTTCGACTTTTTACAACAAGCAGGTATCACACAATTAAAATTACGCACAAAAATATTAAACAGCTAGTAGAATTTAAAATTTGATTCATTTTAAATTGTCAGTAATTACCATAAATCCGAAGTCATGACGCGAAAACGAATAATTTCTGCAAGAGGGCTGAAGCGGATCCTTAGGATACTGCCTACCGGCTGGCAGCTGCGAAATTTAAATGGGAAATCCCATGTTAAGGCAATTTCGCATCAGTGTGTTAGTTTATCACGAATTTTTTTTGTAGAAGATCCCGACGGCCGTATATTTTCAATATAGATAAGCAGTATATACGGTTTTGTTTTCGTAAAACATAAATTTTAAAAATTCTTTTCAAACAGGCTGTACACGCTATGGAAACATTTCCGGTGCAGGGAACTTCTCCTAAGAAACTCGCGAGGACTAAATTTTGTGTGAAATGCCTATCTTTCAAATTAACCCACTGAGGCAAAACTTCCTTAACATGAGATTTTACATTTAAATTTCGAAGCTGCCAACCGGTAGGCAGTGCTCATAACTGATTACTTGCGAAAGCCGTTTATCCTTGAGCCTAACTTCAACATTTAAAAACTTAAATTTTAAATATCGAAGTATTTGAAGAAGTACACATTTAGTTTTCCAGTCTGTACGTTTGATTACAAAATCAAGCTACCAGTAGTATTTTCAAATATTACGCAAATCAGCACAGCTATCAGTCCTCAATTTAGCTCTATGCAGCCTCAGTGTCCTTTGGACCGATAACGGTCTCCATAGTTCAACTGGACGCACCTCGATAATTCACAAACACACGAGACTTTTTCGTTTTTTGGCTTCTCAATTAACGAACGAGGCGTAATTTTTTTTTGCAGCCCTGCTTACATCGATGTTCGGCAGTACTAAATTGTACCTCACTAGGCACACTCCTGAGATATCCGTAATTTTCCACATTTCTGTATACGAAGAAAAAGGGCATCTCGATATGCGAATAACTATAACCTCAGTAAATGTACAAGAATTGCGTCATAAACAACTGCGCTGCTCTTTAAATTTTGCCAAGAATATGTTACGTCTTTATAAAGTGTAATAACAGAGTCACGTTTGATTAATCTAAGTTCCCCTTGATCACTAGCTTGATACGCTACACGTTTGAACGGACGAGATAGATTGACAGCCATGGAAATAAAACGCGCGAAACTTTCAGTAACTGATACTGTGGGCTAACAACCTTAACCCGTAAGGTGCATTTTCAAGTTAAACACGGAGAAATTGGCATGAGATCACTTCCTATCACCCCTGTGCGTGGTCCCCATGAAAACGATCACATGGGAGGAGGGGTAAAATTAATTTAACGCAGTACGCTGGGACGTGTCTTCAGAGATATCACAAAACGATGTTATTCTAATTCAGATATTCACCAAGTATTCACGAAAGAACACATAAATATGATCTTGCAACAAGCTTTTGTTTTGCATCAGGCCTATACACCATCTTGGTGAAGTTAAAATAAGAGCGATGTAGAAAACAAAAAACAGATATTTGGAAAATGAACAGTTTAGGTGGGAAAATAAACGTATTTGAATTATAACACGTGCTTCATATAACTGTCTCATTCAACACTACAAATAAATGTGAGAATACGCGTAAGAAATGACATGTTACATCAAAATCCAGAGTTAGTTTGTGTGTGTGTATATATATGTAAAACTGTTTTGAGAAAAACATTATAACGTGCACAAAAAACAGTTACTGAATAACTAAAAATCTACAAAAAGTGATACGGAGGACGATACAAATAAAACACCCGAGGATTATATGAGTTTACAGGCAAAAATTATACAACTCTAAGCAAAACGTCAAGCGCTTAGTAAAGATTATAATTAAAAACAGTAATTTATTGACAAAATTTCTTAAATAAACACTGCAATATATCACAAAACACACACATGAATAACAAATATAAAGTAAAAATTCATGAATGACAGATGAAAAGTCCTAAAACTGATTAAATATCGAGAATTATTAAATCATTACTGAAATTACGTGAACATTATAAATAATCATTACGAAAATCAAAAGTACTTAGTGAATACACTGAGAAACAGTAAAGACAACTAACATACCAAAACCCTGGAAAAATTAACTTTATATTATTAATTTTAACACTTGCAGAGGAACAGACGAACTAGTAGAACAGCACGTAAGAACTAACATTTTCAAAAACACTCCGACAAAGTACATTGCCATAAATTTTGGAAGCCCTCGCAAGAAACTAGTTCTGTGAACTTGCGTATTTCTACCGCACTGTTGTACGACTGAAAGTCACAACGCCTACTCAATGCATCCACGCAACACACCACACACCATTGTATGATGAAGTAGTATACCCACGTTATCGTAGGCGTGAGATATTATGCATGCAAAAAAATCTTCGATGAATTGAACATCTAAGTTTAACTTATTTCTGGTCTACACTTAAAAATTGTAATTATATAGTAAACGCCTTTCTCTACAGCATTTACTAATTACTTAAATGAATTAAATCCCTGGCATCGAAATCATAATAACCAAGACGTACAATCACTCATGACTGTATTTAAACGTTTTCGAGTGCTGTGAATATTTATACAATTAATTTATACAGAAACATACATACGTATTACATCTATGCATTCATTTGTTGGGAATTTATTAAAACTTTTTGTAATACTGACGGGTAAAAAATGAACACAAGTTGACTGAAGCTGAAAAGCAACAATCCCCTCCCCCCTCTCATTTTATTTTCCACGCATTTTGGCACCAATCTTTCCTTGTTGCAACTTTCAAGACGTGCCCTTTGGACGCCCCGCGCATTAATTATGATTCCGTGCACATTTCCTGGAGGCTGTTTGCGCGAGATGCAAGATATCCACAGACTTCTACGACAAGCGCCAGCGGTACGCAGACGAAGGTCTCTCACGCCTTCGATGTCAAGGTTTCGATAAACATCGCGCAGGCCTTACAGATAGATGGGGTGACCTTGTCCTTACGGAGCATCCGTATGATTGCAAACTGATAGACGGCTTCGCAGAAAAAGAGTTTCCCGTCTTTATGGCTTTCCTAGGTGGCGATTCTGTTGTCGGTTTCATGTACCGACGCTAAGTAGAACCGCACAGAGCATTACAAATACCTTCTTTACTCGAAAACTACTAAACATTCTACTGTGGAGACTGGCTAAGAATAGCATTTAAGAAACGTTACACGCACGGATATGAGCGTCAGTTGCGCGAATTTCTCCAAACTTAAAATTTTCTGAACGTGTTAACTGGAAGAAATTGATGTTTTCAGAATTAAATTTACGCATGAAAATTCTGACGTAGAGAAATTTTAGCAGCAGTATCATTACATGTTAAAATTACAGTAAGTTATCCTCCGGAAGTCTCTTGACTACACGCTGCGCAAAGCGAATCTTGCTTCTGTGCCTCAAACGCGAAATATACTTTTAAATATTTTTTTTTGTGGTAATGTACAATATGCTACAAATTAATGTTTGTTAATATATCGTTTCCAAACTTCGCGCTTGCCAAAACTATCACTTATCAAATTCCAACAAAAAAAAATTGGCAGTAGTCGTTAAATTGTTGAGAGATATAACGTCCCAAAAGACTTATGACGTGTCGTTTTTGAAGTCGAAGTTTGTATTACGTTGCAAGTTTATGGCAGAAAAGCTCGAGACGACGTAACCTTCTGATCACGGTGGGGGGAACGAACCTCTTCTTTACCGACTCGAATCTCAGGAATTCTTGAGTCGAACCAAGTAGGGATCGAACAAACATCGACCCAGCCTCCTCGTCACAAAGAGCGTGATCACGGACTAAAGATGAGGTGGACCGATTTTCGTCTTCTAAGAATGTCGCCACATGGACTCACCAATAATCAAGACAAATGTCAAAGTCACATGCCCAGCGTGTTTGTTTACGTTAGAATTTTCAACAGATCCACGCCTTCCACGTGAATAAAATACAGTGTTAGCGACATTAATTTAAATTACCAGTTGCATCATTGGTTTCTTAGAACTAGGCGCTTCAGCTTGTTGGATCCTTTTGTGACCAGACATAAGCATTATCGTAGGCATATAAAGGATGCATATTATGAATATATTCATTTAATGAAGGAAGGCTCCTTAAGAATTGTAGATTTGACTTGCATGTGCTGGTATAACAATGTTGTCGAATGGCACAATGATTGGATCCAAATCGGTTATTTACATAAGAAAAAACTATTGTACCCGTGGGGCTCCTCTAATACACGCACGAATAACCTGAAACATTGTAAATATTTCAAAAGGTGATACTAGGACAATGAACACAACTTTTAAAGTGCTCAGCAACTATCAGACGCCCATGTGCAAGCTGGTTCAAATACCCCTCGCATTACAAACATTTTCAATTGTTCTATACGAAGTATAGTTACTGTTAAAAACGTGCGCTTTTGTCATCGATAGTTTATATCTTACGTACATTTGTCTAAATATAATAATGCCAAATTAAATTTAAAAAATCAGACAATGAACTGTGGTTGTTCGCTACTGTAATTAATTTGTTTATAATAATTACATTTAAAATGTCACTTAAATGCCATTAAGAAACACACAAAAGCCTACTTTCAATATTACTGTAGGATTTGTCTTCGGTTTTTGACTTTATAGTTAAAAAATTATGTATTCTGATGCAGGAGGAGTGGGGGGTATGATTACTAGAGTGTGTATTTCAATACTTTGCTCCTTGCTTGTTAATGAATAGCAAAAACTCTCATCGTACAGGATATATGCATACGCTGCTTAAACATTCTTTTCATACATAAGCAGCAGTCGGGAACTGAAATAAACGTATTCTTTATAAAGGAAGATAACTTAATTCTAAGACCTTTCGGATGTATTTAAAAAAAAGACATGGGGTGTGGCTGTGTCGGGGACACGGCCGTTTGTTTTGCGCGAATACGTCTAGGTTTTACGTTCCCGGCACCGCTTCACTCGATCATATGGAGTTTCATGGGTATCACTGGTTTGCTCTTGAGATGCTCTTTCCAACCTTATACAATTTTTGTATTTCGACTTAGCTTTTTGACGAGTATAGGCCGACATTGTGTTAAGTTTTCAATTTTTTTTTTACTTTAAACTCATTCAATTTCACCATAACCACGCCACACAAATGTTTTATACACTCAATCGATTGATCTTGATAAGAGCTGTTGATTATACTACGCGGAAATTATGAGACGCGGCGAAACGAACTCAAAATGGCGGTGCCCCCACCCCCGCCGCGCGCGACGCTTCGCAGTCCTCACTCAACGTAACAAATTCTTTGATCACTTGGCAATCGAGTGGTGTAATTGAATTTTAGATGTATACGATAGATTCGGAGCTGCAATGCCAAACTGTATCCCTCGATTTTGTTATCANGGTGTAATTGAATTTTAGATGTATACGATAGATTCGGAGCTGCAATGCCAAACTGTATCCCTCGATTTTGTTATCAATAGAGTTTCTGGATTGCCCACTTTGGTTGCAAATTTTAAGACGTGTTCACGTCGAAACGTATCAGATATCACTACAACTGCACTCCTTCCAACTGCAGACTGCCTGCCAGCTGTGAGTTGTGTTTGCTGTTTTTTACAATTTTCCTGTTAACACTTAGTTTACGTATGGGTACGCATCATGTGTATTTTTTCTTTTTCTGCCATAGAAAAAACCTGCCTTCTGTTGTCCCCACGGGTATAACAGACGAAAGTATGCAATATATATATATCGTGCAGGGATGGCCTTCCTAGTCTTTGCTAACAATTTTCTTCAAAGAAAAAGATGTCAAAGGTTACCATTATATGAATGAGATAGAAATCAATGGTGTAGAGAATTAATGTGAACACTACTTAATATGTACATATGCAAATTCTGAGAACAAGTTATCGTCCTGGCTGACCTCTGGTGGCAAGGCGGCTTAAAATGCTACTTTATGATCATGTTTTAAATCCTAAATGTGTTAAATGACAAAATTCAGTATTTAAAATGTATCTTAGTTACCATTAAACATTCAGACATCTCACGTAAGGTCGTTGCCAGAAGATAAAAAATTTTCCTCTTCCATATTGTTGGCATAATTAGTTGTGAAAGCCTTGGTTTTACTGTTATTGTGTGTCGAAAATAAAACTTAACTACTCATTTGCAAGAGAAGTTGAAAGCTACTGTTTAATTAATTTTAAAATGTGCAGTGTTAAAGAATACCAAAGAACAAATTCAGCGATAGCCAATAATAAAAATTGTGCAAGAATTTTCTTACATTCAACATTTTTAAAATGCCAAACTACATATTATTTCTGATGTATGTTATTGCGTAGACGTCTTTCTGTGGTTCACGACATATTTTTTCTAACGGAAACTATCTAGTTTCTGTACAAATGAGTTAGATATTTTTCGTACGACTCAAAACAGTAGAATAATGATTTTAATACGCTATCGCGCACAAAAACCAAAGTTCAATATTATAATTTTTTTTACAAATGGAACAAAAACTATATTCTGGTATTCAACGACCTTAAATAATCCGTGAATCGACGACATGGATTTCATTGCTGATAANGAACAAAAACTATATTCTGGTATTCAACGACCTTAAATAATCCGTGAATCGACGACATGGATTTCATTGCTGATAACCATGACAGAAGTAGGTAAAATCCTGGCTTATGCGTCGTCTGCACGTTTACAACAGACATAACGGAAAAACGCGAAACACGCACGTAAGGTTTGTTTGCGAAGTTTTAAGAAGTGTATTATCCTCGTAGGTACTTGAGACTGCGGCAAACTTGTTACAACGCTCTGTCGTGTCCCAAATTCAGAGGCGTGCAAAAGTAACCTTAAAGAACCTTTTCCGACAGTGACTTGTGGCTAGACGGCTTTTTATTCTTTATGACCTTCGTCATGAATGAGACCTCGAGTGTCTTCCTCCCGCCTGCGGCGAGACTGTCGCGTCATATTTACACCTCTGCCGGGCATTAAGGCTCCTGTGCACCTGAAGCTGTTTTGCGTGTTCAAGGCCCAGAAGCGAGGGAGCAATACGGGCTACACTTACACGCGCGCCTAGCGACACGTCGCCCCTACGCGAAAGACGCTGAACTGGCTTGCAGCGTCTCCGTTGTCGTTCTGTACTGTGCAAATCAGGTCTTTAACGACCGACATATGGTTGTACTTTTCTCCCACCTCTAAAGGAAACTGCGCAGGCAGGCTCTTAAAATTCTTTTTTTTTTTTTTTTTTCCCGTGATTTTACGATTTTTTTCTCTGACTACACTAGTAATAAAAGCAAATAATACGGCATGAAATTATTGGTTTTTATATTTTCTGACAAAAAGTCTTACGCCTATACGTGCAAACAACGATTCCACAGAAAATGTTTTAGAATATACTCATATTAAGGCGCTCGTGCACCTGAAGATATTTACATATTTGTGGCTCGGAATGAATGAAGCTATTAAAAGTGACTCTGACACGCGCATCAAGCGCTCTGTCGCCCCTACGCACAAGGCTCGCAACTGGCGAGTACGCTTTCCATCGTACAAAAGTCGCAATGAGATTTTAAGCACTTGCCTTAAATTTTATTGATGTAAATTTTGTAGCAAATTCTTTAGTGCAAGGCCTTATACTAGTTTTTTATGCGTTTGCCAAAAATATTTTAACCTGCAACCTAAAGATGCTCATATCGAGAAAAAATATATATATAATTGATATTAATTATTTATATAACACTAGTTTTACGAAACGATATATCGAAAGAAAACTATCGATTTTCGGTACATAGGAATCTGATATTTTATGTATTCAAGGACTTGACAAAGGAATATTACATATTGAGGACACGAGGCATTGCAGAAAGATGTGGCGCTGGTTTTTGGTGCATGTAACCAAAGTAAACACATTAATTTTAAATTCGATTTTTGTATTCAAAACAGAGCTTATTAAAAGAGCATTTAAAAAATATGAATTTCCGATACCTGGAAAAAGATATTGATTTCGATCAAATATCGTAGAAATATATCGACAATTTATATCGATATATTGTTGATATAATATCGTTATTTCGATATATCAATATTTTTCAACATTCCAACTGTAACCGTCTAAAAATATCGTTTAAGGTCATGCTGAAGAGCTTCAAAATAGTGTTTGCAATTAGCGTGGTATGTTGTAACTTTTATTTCGCTCTAGGTCTGAAGTGCCATTTCTTTTCGTGTGATGTACAGGTAGAATAGTTTCTTTTAAAAAACGTGTACTACGCCCTGCAACTAGGTTCACGCGCCAGGTAGACAAGAGCCTTAATGCTATAATATTACTACGCACACTAGCCGTGCCTGTTTCGTCAGTCACCGTGACTGATGTCATAACCAGGAGGAAGATCCTTCGGAAAACTCGCTTGCCTCAGAAACACGGCTTGGCTCCACGGTGAAGGGTGTGGAGCAAAAGTCGGAAGTGTAAGGAGAAGCGAACATCTTCCGGCGATGTCCTTGAACCGATGCCGAAGTTCTTATCATTACTGCGTTGCTAATGGCAGAGCGCGTGCAAAAACGTGATAAGCGGACACCTCGTTTTCTGGGAATCGCATCTCAAACTTTTCGGACGTCACATATGAATACACGTCTACANCGCATCTCAAACTTTTCGGACGTCACATATGAATACACGTCTACAGTAAGTATAAGTGCCCGAAAATTTTAGCTAGTGTGCTCACCTCGTAGTAGTTTAGTACTGTGACCAAACTTTGTTCGTAATCACCCCCAANTCTTATCATTACTGCGTTGCTAATGGCAGAGCGCGTGCAAAAACGTGATAAGCGGACACCTCGTTTTCTGGGAATCACATCTCAAACTTTTCGGACGTCACATATGAATACACGTCTACAGTAAGTATAAGTGCGCGAAAATTTTAGCTAGTGTGCTCACCTCGTAGTAGTTTAGTACTGTGACCAAACTTTGTTCGTAATCACCCCCAANGCGAAAATTTTAGCTAGTGTGCTCACCTCGTAGTAGTTTAGTACTGTGACCAAACTTTGTTCGTAATCACCCCCAAAACAAATTTCTCATTTGTAATAGTTTATATGGTTAGTTTGCATTAAAACCTGGCCTATGTGTGAAATAGTTTTGCCTGCGTGATTGTGACCGGCGTAAGCTCTGTGTCTCAATTACACGGCGTCATATTTGGTGCGAGTAGCAGGATGACTGTAGTAAACTATTTTTTTCTATTAACAATCGCTTTTGAAGTATCAGCAAATGTTGCAAAATTAATGAACGTATTAAATTATTACGGTATAAATTGCTATAAAAATTTGTGCGTTAAAACACTTAAAATCTAGGCAATTTCGTCCAATGAAAATATTTGCGAATTTTATTTTCTTCAACCATGTGTAGTATTTCATTAAAATAATAAAAGAATATTTATCAATAGCACTACGCGATCGATCGAAGAATGTACATTTTTATTTGTCTGGTCAAGTTTCAGTTATTCTATCAGAATACACAGCGAATTTATAGGAGGTAATAATTCACCTGAAAGATTAACCGAGTCGATCTTAATTGCCGTTAAACCCTAGCGCTGTTCGACAAACGGGCACGCCCACATCAAAGGAACAGCATAGCCATTGCACTTCTATGTACTTGCCTATTCTGTGGTTTCTACTAGGCATGACGGTTTTAAAAGTGTCATTACTTACTGTCCGCACGTAAACGTGGATTTAAAACACACTACGCCGAGCAAGGTGGCGCAAAGGTAAACCTTTCGGAATCGCATTTTGGAGGGCCTGGGTTCAAATCCCGGCCAGACCATCCTGATTTCTGTTTTCCGTGGTTTCCCGAAGCAACTCCAGGTGAGTTCTGGGATGATTCCTTAATACAGGCGNCCATCCTGATTTCTGTTTTCCGTGGTTTCCCGAAGCAACTCCAGGTGAGTTCTGGGATGATTCCTTAATACAGGCGGTGGTGGATTCCTTCCCCGTTCCTGCTTCTCTGAGCAACATGCTCCGTCTCTAATGGCATCGCTGTCGTCGAGGCGTTAAGCCCTACCCACCTACCTACCTACCTACCAAGAAAAAATATGCAGTTCAGTTGAAGCGACAAGCAGGTGACTGGGGATGCCCCATACGCNCCATCCTGATTTCTGTTTTCCGTGGTTTCCCGAAGCAACTCCAGGTGAGTTCTGGGATGATTCCTTAATACAGGCGATGGTGGATTCCTTCCCCGCTCCTGCTTCTCTGAGCAACATGCTCCATCTCTAATGGCCTCGCTGTAGACGAGGAGTTAAGCCCTACCCACCTACCTACCTACCAAGAAAAAATATGCAGTTCAGTTGAAGCGACAAGCAGGTGACTGGGGATGCCCCACACGCAGTGGCGGTCAGCAAGCCTCAGAGCAGTGCAGCGAGAATGTTGTTGAACCACCCACCCTCCACTACACTGGAACTGCAGTAGTGTGTATGAAACTCAAATACGGCAAAGTACTATTCCATAACAGTTACTCTCAGCATTAGCGCCCAGTAAAGTTTGTAACAATGGAGGGAAAGTAATTCCATATCTTAACGACGCGTAAAGAAGTGTCAGGTAACCATTTGTGATATCTTTAATTATTTCTTTCGTGGTTACTTCCAACGATTTTTTTTTTTAAGCCCTGCTCAGGTTCTACTTTCAAGCCACACCTCCGCCTCGTGCGAACCAAGATTAACTATAGTCCGCACACCAGCTTTTTGTCCCTGCACGACATTTTAATGCAAGGCGAGCAGGGACAAATAGCTAGTGAGTGGACTGTAAGTCTAGAAAAATGCATCAAAGGGACAACGCNTAACCATTTGTGATATCTTTAATTATTTCTTTCGTGGTTACTTCCAACGATTTTTTTTTTTTTAAGCCCTGCTCAGGTTCTACTTTCAAGCCACACCTCCGCCTCGTGCGAACCAAGATTAACTATAGTCCGCACACCAGCTTTTTGTCCCTGCACGACATTTTAATGCAAGGCGAGCAGGGACAAATAGCTAGTGAGTGGACTGTAAGTCTAGAAAAATGCATCAAAGGGACAACGCGCCGCATTCGTGCGCACTCAGTTTAACAATATTTTGCATGAGAACTATTTTTTTAGTACTCATTATCAGCACTATGCTTATTTTGATTATAAATGAGGTATTATGATTCATAGACTAAATATAAGTAAAGGTTCAATTTTACAAAAAATTAGGCACCGTTATGTTAACAGAAGTACAAACGCTTGTGAAACATGACGTAATTACGAAACAACCAAACACGTAATACATGGCGTGACTTTTCAAAGGCTCGATTAAAAAAATTTAAAGATAGTGCGAATAGAATATTGCCATGTAATAAATAGTAGTTGTTAAGACTGAATTACACAACTTCGCCACCTGTGCTATGTCAGTTAAGGTACCCACCCCGTTCAACGCGCAGCTCGCGGACTGTCCGCCTCTGCCTCATGCGGACATAAATCAGCCAACCAAAGAGAAGTGCAGTGGAGGCGAGAGATTTGTATGGCTCTTAACGAGATTTTGAAAGTCGACGAGGATGGAACGAGGCGAGTATGGAGCAACGTCGGAAAGCAAAGGCGTGGGGAAACGGAAGATCCCCGAAACCAGCGACATCGTCCAGCACGATTCCCAAGTGAAAAGATCCAGGAATGACCCCGCCGGGAATCAAACCCGGTTCGCCTCGGCGGAAGGCGAGCGCTGCATCCGCGGCAGCGCCAACCCGCGGAGCCGGCCCGGAATGGCGTGTCGGCAGAGGTGTTTTCTCCTGGCAGGCGGGGTTGGCGGGCCCTGGAAGGACGCGCGTCTGCCAATCGAGCCAAGGTCGATAG
This sequence comes from Clitarchus hookeri, assembly GCA_002778355.1. NCBI lineage: Eukaryota > Metazoa > Arthropoda > Insecta > Phasmatodea > Phasmatidae > Clitarchus > Clitarchus hookeri. The sequence continues at coordinate 760,253 of NQII01000960.1, read as the reverse complement.
TCGAAATAAATCAGCAAGAGCGTTGTCGACGGCGGCCACGCCCCGCTTCTCGCGCGGCCGGGCCAAGGCGGAGGCGGTGCCGCGATGTGATGTGATGTGCCTGGACAAGGAGCAACGCGGCCTCCCGCGGTTCAAGTTTCCCGCGCGAATATCGCCCCACGTCTTACAACTACGCCTGTTTTACATAACATCTTATGGCCGTCATAACTTTCCAGAGGTAGTCCGCAACACGCAGTAACCCCATTCACTTCCAAGGGTAATTTTAATTTTCACCCGGCGGGGAAACAAATTATAAAAATGCAGAAATTGTCCATGAGGTGGGTTAAAGGTGCATTCACTGGTATTGAACATTGGCCTCCATGACGTAGTATGTCAACATATTTGCTTTAGGCTCAAGGGAGCTGGGTTAGAATTCCGGTGAGGCAAGGATATCTTCACTAATTAAAATCAAATACAAAAATATTTTAGGATTGTATGTCATTAGCTATTGGCCATATTTATAAATTTTGTATTAACAATTCTAAATATAAGAAATTTTTTGTAGACTGCAAACAACGACTCACGCTAAATTTTTTTTATCAAACTGACCATCCATCAAAACTAATACCTTTCAGCTTGCTTTAGAAAGCAATTTTTTATCTTTTAAATAAATGAACACACTGTTGTCGGTTCCAACGAACAATATCTAAGAAACGTCACACGTATGTACAAGTAACAGTTTCTCATCTGTCCCTTTTTTCGAGAATGAATACAGATAAACGCGCGTTTCAAGGAACGCATTTAAATGTGAAAACAACTGAAAGGATATGTTAAGGCACCATCATGATGTATAGCATACCCCTGGCTCTAAAATAAAATTAATTATAAGTTTACTGTTTTAAGTTATACGCTCGTACGCAACAAAACAGTACGACGACATACCAGTGCAGTACTTCCTGCGTATAGACAATGAGGCATCTGATGTTGGTACGAGAAACCTTCTTCGAGCTGCCTTACTTTAGTACTTAGCACACGCAAAACACTTCCAGGTAGTCAGAATCCAAGAACTGTACAAAAGAATAAACACGATTGAAAATATTCTTAACTCACATATTTATTATTACAGCCTCTAAACGTTGAACATATTTTTTTTATATCAATCGTCCTTAATTATACATTTTGAAATTGAAACGAATTTAAATCCAACGATCATCTGACTTCTGTGACCTCATGTTGTATCACATGACAAAAATATACCGCACTAGGTACTGTACTGTGATTCGAGTCAAACGTGTGTATCGGCCCGGGAGGTGAAGAGATAACTTAATTGGTAGGAAAATAGGTAGGCATGCGTATATAATTACTGAGAGCTGTCGCATTTTGTACTTTATGAGCTAATACAACATTTATGTGCATTTGGTAATACAGTTCTGCTCTTGCTACAACTCAGAGATTTAGGTTAGTTCTAACACACTATGATGATGACAAATATTTTTTGCGACGCAATTATAGATGCGTTTAATATAATAATAAAGTCTGTCCGTTGGTGCGTCGTCCAGTGAACGAACCTAATGCGCCTGTTAGATGGCAACACGCCGCTCACGCGCTATTTCGAGTAGCTGTTTTACTCAGAAAAACGGGATAAACATATAAGTTTACCCCTGCGCGTATGCAACTAGGAATACATATTGCTTGCGAGGGCTGCCTACTTGACAGCGTTTAAAGCACCGGTAGAAAATAGACGAACCAGCGGCAAGCGAATGATAACAACGCTAATGAACAGAAAACACATGTACTGCGTTCTACGCGCATTTAAAAGTCAAGCTTAATTTTTAAATAATTTCGTGCAAAATATTTTATGTAATTATTTTTTTAGTAACTAAATCTTTACCGGTTGAAGGCTGGTAACAGACACACGAGAGGAAGCAGGGCGGGCAAGTAAGCCGAACGTTTCACGTGCGGGACACTGTGCCGGAAGTGTGAATATGATGAGAGTACCTGGAGTCAAAGCGGGGACGGGTTAAAAAGGTGGGGGGAGAGGAGTATCCCGAGACAGACAACCTGCCGCTGGCAACGTCCGATGCGTTCCCTCTTCACGCGGAAATCCGGGAAATCGAGCCCGCATCACCGAGAAGGGAATATGAGATGATAATTACTCGACAAACGAGGATCCACTTCGTAAACCACATGTTGTTTTGAAATACTGTGCGGATGTTTCTTAACACTTTCAGACCCACTTTAATTTACTGTTTCAAGAGTTGTAAATAAGAAATTTTATGATGCGTGCTGTACTTAAGTTAACACAAAACTTGTTCCGTTGTCACAGCCAATGAACTGTAGGCTTCGTGTTTGGCTATAGTTATAAGTACCAATTAAGACCTAGACCAGTAAGAGGGTTTGCGAATAATTTACCCACAGGTAAGATCATTGGTCATTGAGCTTTGCAGTGTACGGTACAGACCAAAAATTACTTACACGCGCGTAATGTACACAGTTGTGTACACCGGGTCAGAATGGGTGAACTGTTTCAGTCAAAGTGTCGTACTATATATCTGGCACGCTGAACGGGAAGCGGTTTTAATGGTCTGCAACGTACACGACAGAAAACAGTGTTCGATGAGAGGAGTTCCTCACACGTTGGAGGTGCCTTTCGTTGTTGATGAACGGGGTCGCGGTGATGTAGTGGTCAGATTACTCGCCTCCCAATCCAGGTGAACCGGGTCCGATTCCCGGTGGGGTCGCTCCTGGGATTATCGCACGTGGGAATCATGCCGGACGATGCCGCTGGTCGGGGCGGGTTTTCTCGGGGATCTCCCGTTTCCCCATACTCACCTCACTTCAACCTCATCGGCTCTGAAGACGTCGATGTTAAGAGCCGCCCAAATTATTACAACCACCTCATCGAGACTACATTCCATAGTCTCACGAACAGCTGCCAGTGAGTAACACGAAGCACGAACGCGCTTTTTTTTATGTTCCGACGTAAGACAGTGTGCCATACCAATACTAGTACAGTTCCGAACACAACAAATTTGTTTGATGCAACACCTCCACTATAACGGAAAGGGTTAAGTAGTGTAACTGTAATTTCAAGAGCGGTGGCACACAATATTAGAAACAAAAAATATGTCTTGCAAAGGAATTATTTTAACAGAAATGCATTAAATTGTTTTCTTTACGTTTGATTTGACAGCATTTCCAAACATTCTTTCACTTGGCAATAATATACAAGAACATGCTTGCTTAACCAAAGTACGTACAACGAGGCCTCTAAAGTAAAAAAAAAAAAAAAAACATATGAAACTTGCATACTGGCTACTATTAACAAGGGCAAAAGGCACGCGCTTTCACGTGCACAACTCAGGCCGGCATGCGCAAAAAGTGAAAGCTTGCATTAACCTATCGTGGTCCGGAATTTTCTGACGTAAAAACTCGCAATTAAGCAGAAAATGGACCAAAATAATCACCAGAAAGTTTAATTTTAACAATATCTGGTAATGTGCGCAGGGCTTCCATTCGTAATGCACATTTAAATACGATTTAACCTTAGTTATTTAAATACTCTCACATTGGTAGCATTCTTGTTTTAAGTGGGAAAAATAAAAATCAATATTTGTTCAAACAACATGAGATAGAGTTTTTGCTACAAAAAAAAAAAGGCAGACTTTTACACACAAAATAACTCGCGCATTCCATTATCACATATGGTTACACTACGCGTGATATGAAGAGAATCGAAAGGGGAAAAAGCCAAATATACCATCCCATAGGGTGTAGTGGTTTCAAGTTAACCTTCGCCTTCTGTTAACATTGACAAATGATCTGGGACAAATATGTAGAAAAGCGAAACATCTTCCGTACAGTCCTGACCTTGAATGGCGTCTCTTAGAGGTTACTTATTCACACTTCTACTGATTTAAAGGGTTTCGTCTAAGACGACTATAAGAATAACAATATTTCATGAACTTACACAGAAAAACCCAAATACTATATATAGACTGTTCATGGTAAATTGAGCACTTTTGAAAGCCCTGCTTGTACGCATATTTCGTATTTTCCCACCGTACGTAAAATTATTATTGCAATGGACCTGGTCACTTCATTCGTGCGTCGGTCGAGTGAAAATGTAAAATTCTTAGAAAAGTAAACATTTTAGAAATTTACTAAATCTCACGCTTATATGCATAAATAAAAAACAAAAAAAAATCACTTCATTATTTCCAAAAGTTTACCCCAACACTTTTAATTTAAACGTCAACACATGAAACTACTGTTCACGCGTCGTTACCAACTTGACTGAGTGTATGCCAGTCAGTGTGCCCGTTAAAATATGTGCAGCTAGGGACAGTGCATTTTTTCAAAGGTTGATTTCAAAAGTGCCCAATTAACCGTTAACAGCCTATACAAAAAAAATCATGCTATTCGTATAACTGTTTTGCTTCTTTGGCGTCGTTATATTGAAGATCACGGTTCGACGAACAATTCAGTGTATGTTATAAATATTTAAAACCGTTGTAGGTATCGCTCATATAAATTTCCTTACCTTGAGCTAAAGTACTCGGAAGACCTTGGGGGGTGAATGCGAAAGCCCCGGGTTCGAGTACACTCGAGCTAATGACGCAAATGAACTCTCGCCATTCCAGATAAATGTCGCGGCGCTGTAATTGAGGAACGGGTTATCCGAGACGTCGTTAGCGGTGAGTCGAGAATTCTGCAAGATGCTAGAATGTACTTCTCAAGTCGCCTATTCCCCGAACAGGCCGGCTTTCAACGGGGCCCTCTTAGAGGCTTCTCGGGAAAAGGCGACGTACGGCCGAGTGCCGCGACCTTGCGGGTCGTGTCGAGCTGAAGAAAAGCCGGAGCGAACGCATCCGCGCTTTCGGAAATTCACCAATAGATTCACCAGTGGTGGATGTTCTGGTGTGAACCAGTGTAAACTGGTTGAGAGAATTTCTGAACATCAGGTTGTTTACATATTTTTGTTGCGATTGCAAATGAATTAATACATACATGCAAAACAACTTTATAATACAGGAATCTCATGTTAAACACAGTGATAACGCATTTTCTAATAAGCATGCTCTTTCTTTATAAAATACAAATTAAGTCTCACATCTTTCTGCGATGTTTGTACATATTTAAAGGCACAAAATGTTTCCGTTGCAATTAAAACGTGGCTATTTGCCTTACTTTGACTTTACCGTTCATAAATGCTTTATTCAATTACATATGTGTTTGCGAGGTTGTGTTCGAAAATTCATCGGTTGATGTTCCGGTGCACATCCACCAGATCCAACCGACGTTTCAGGCAGGTTGAACCGGTGGATATATCGGTTCAACCGAACTCGATCGAAACATTAGTTTCCGAACGTCCGGTGTACATCGGTGGATGCACCGGCGAATTTCCGAAAAACGCGACTTGTCATAACGACCGTATTGCATGATACTATATGCCGTACAATCCCAGATGTTGTAATAAAAAAGGCTCTTCGCGATAAAGTAAGCACTTTTGAAATAAACTTTGGAAATAAGTCACTAGTCCTACCTGCATATATTTTAACGAGCGCAATGAGTGGCATGCGCCCAAAAGTGTTGGTAACGACCCAAAGTATGTAGTTCCTTATCTTAACGTCGAATAAAAAGTATTAGGTAACCATTTGTGATGACCTAAATTGTCCCTTTCGCTTTTTGTTTTTAGCTTTTTTTCTGAAAAAAAGAAAGTCTTATGAGATTACTTTCCTGACTGTGTGTGTTGTGTGCGTGTGTGTGTCCCCCCTTTCAATTTATTTTCGAACGCGTGAAACGAAATTCACCAAACTCAGTACACACATAGTACTAAGGACATATGCCTTTTATTGTTTTCGAACATGCCGGTCACTTACTTTAAAATGGCGGCCATTTTAAAATTTAGGGTGATATGTGATATCTAGGAAATCATTTAACCAACTTAAACCAAATTTCGTATGTTAACAGCTCAAGGTGTATTCATTGAATTCAGGGGTGAATATTGTTGTTGGTCTGTCATTTTTTAAGATAGCGCTACATGAACCAATACAGCTTTTACGTTATATCTCGAAAACTACTCAACCAATTATAGCCAAATTTGGCACTAAGTAATACTATTATATGTCAGGTGAACATAAGTAATTGAGTTTTATTAGGCACTTGTATTCAAAATGGCGGACATACAAATATTTTGGGTTTATTTGGTATAACTAAAATACCGTTTGACCAATTTCAACCAAATTTTGTACGCTGACATTATATATTACAAACATCATATAAACCAAACATCTACTTTTGTCCGCCATTTTGCAAAATAGCGCAAAATGAATTAATAAAGTGTTTGTGTAATATTTCTGGATAAAATTGACTGACAAATTCCTACCAAATTTGGATAGCAAATAGTACTATGGCAGTTTATACATATAAATAGGTTTCAAGTATGTCAAACACTTACTTTCAAAATGGCGGCAATATAGGTATTTTAGCATGGTATGCTGTATTTTAGAAACAATTTAAACAATTGCAACTTAATTTTGTGTACTGTAAGTATATATAAAAAACATAAAATGCATCTACACGGAACCTCTTTTGTCCTCCAATTTATAAGATAAAACCACACGAATAAATACAGTTTTTGTCATATCTAGGGAAACAATTGCCCGATTCCTACCTAAAAAGGTAGATAATGCTAAGTGATATGTTTTAAGTATGTCAGACACCTATTTTCAAAATAACGGCCATAAAGCTATTTTAGTTTTGTAAGTTATATCGTAAAAACCATGTAATTAATTCCAATAAAATTTTGTATCCTGTCTGTACATATTACTACCAACAAATGTGTCCGCACAAAACCTCTTTTATCTGCCAGTTTGTTAAAGAGTATCACATGAAAAATTTAAATTATACGATATATCTAAGAAAAAAAACATTTCCACCAAATTTGGCAAACAAGTAGCACTATGGCAGGCCATGTAAACTGATAAACTTTGAGACGCTCAGGCACACATATTTCGAAAATGGCGGCCATATAAACATTTTAGCTCAGAATCGTATACAGAGCCTCTTTTTAAGCAATTTTGTAAAATATCCCCGTTTAAAAAAAAATAAGGTTTCTATGTCATATCTCGGAGACCAATCAACCGAATTCCACCAAATTTTTGACATAAGTAGGGTTATGGTAGGCCATGTAAACTTATGTGTTTTAGTGGCTCAGGCACTTATTTTCAAAATAATAGCCGTATAAATATTTCAGGTTAGTGAACTCTTATCATTCAAAATATTAGACTGATTACATCCGAAGTTGATGCTCCGAATTCTACATTCCTGATGTAGTTGATTGTAAGCTAGCTTAAATTTACGAGTTTTTCTGACTCCGAATGCTGGGTAGGTCACCAGTGTATTTTAATTGTCTTGGTGCTCTTAAACATGTTTCTGGTTTCATCTCTAACGATATTTCTGCCGAAGAGACGTCGACGCCAACCATCTAAGCTTCTAAAAATTTCAATAAAAATTTATTTGCACTCATATAGAGGAAAGTAGGCTCATTAGTTATCAGTAACTTCTTGTTTCTTAATGCATCGAAGTGTAAAATTGAGCAGTTTTATAGAATATTTACTTTTATAATAATTTCACAGTTTCACATAACCGACGCATGAATAAAGTGATGAGACATGATAATATTAATTTTACATAAGGTGGAACAATGCACAATGTGCATAAAACTATATCTTAAACAGTGCTTTCAAAAGTGCTCAGTTTACCGTGAACAGTCTATACTACAAAACAACTTACGGGTGCTGGTCGCCAAAACATTCCATTATTTTATATTTATACGACATACCATTAAACTCGTAGACGTTACTTTGAGTACATTTTCCTTACATAACAAAATTTAACATTGCATAGTTTTTGGATCACGGCATGCCGAAATCACAACTATAGCGTTTTTGGGACATACAAATTAAATAAAAGCAAACTTTTCAGAAAATTTAAAAAAGCGCGATTGAAAGGTTATGTCATAATTCACTTGAAGGTATGCTTTGCAAAATTTACTTTATAAAAAATTCCTAGACTGCTACAAATGCAAAATAAGCAAAAATTTTCTTATTTTGAGAAATTTTCAAAAATTGCCAAAACATTTCATACAGTGCTTTGAAGGATTTATTGACTGATCCCATGGTATCTTAGCCTATTTAAATTTAGATTATCTCACTTCGGTAAGTGAGTACGTTCTCATTATTCCTACGTCCCGAAAACACTCAAATTGTGATTTTGACATTCCGTTATGAAATAATACGGAGCCTAAAATTTTCTAGGCAGGGAAGTTGTATTTTTAACCCTTTCAGAACCACTTTAATTAACGGTTTCAAAAGTTGCAAATAAAAACATTTATGATCTGAGCTTTACTTAGTCAACATAACACTTGTTTCGTTGTCACAGCCAATGATACAGTTATAAGTACCAATTAAAACCTAGACCAGTAAGAGGGTTTGCGAATAATTTACCCACAGGTAATATCATTGGTCATTGCATTTCGCACTGTACAGTACACGCCAAAAATTACTTACACAAGCGTAATGTACACAATTGTGTACACAGGGTCTGAATGGGTAGATTATTATGTGGTTATACAAGTTAATGTGGCAGTCATCATGGCAGATATTCCAATGTAGAACCGGTTTTCACACCAGGTTTGGTAATACAACCTGTCCCATTTGTCCGTGGCAGGTTTCATGCCAGCGCTCCCCATGGCCACCACCTCAAACGAATTGATGATAAAGGTAGAAAACGTGCTTCCGTATTGAAAAATACGTTCATGACGTCGGAATTAGTAGAAATTACTTTAAAAAAACGGCAAATGTAAATATTGACGGCGAAAACTTATATATAGGTCTACTGTTTGACCGCGGCGCGCTAATGGCTTAGAATACCAACCACATACCCAAAATTTCCCTAATGAGATTTTGTTTGTTTCTATATTACGGTTTTTTTTTACATTGAGTGTATTGTTACGTTGCTATGATGTCGTGGAGAAATATTTGTACGTATAGGTGTAAAGCGTTAATTTTGGACAAAAGTTCAAAACTCCAACAGACAATTTTTTTATTACTGATTACATCTCGCAGCTTTAAGTTAAGACATAATTATACTAATTCGTAGGGGCATGTGCTTTTCCGCGAAAAAATTTCAAGACAAGTTGTACTCCAAAACACTATCGCTCATATGCGATTACGTGGTTGGATGATTTTTAAATGTCACGTTTCTCAAATGTCTGCCCACGAATCATGGCCGTTCAGCATCGAAAATGTTTGTTCTGATTGGTCCAGTCAAATAAGATCACGTCTTCTCACGTAGACGCGCGGCCAATAACCAAAGGAAGTTGCGGTTATGGCTGTACGATACTGAATTATAACAAGATCATAAATCTTTACATGATAATTTTTTTTCGTCGTCACTTAGGTGTAACGAATATTTGCACAAGCCTAAATTTTATAGTACAACTTAGTGTCGCAAAAACATATATATCCCACCCTGAATGTGAGAGTACAGTAAACTAAACGATAAAAATCGAATTTTCTTAGGTTTTCGTGTTATAATCAGGAAAATGCTTGTTAGATAGTGGAAGACTGTCGCACAATTCTATTTAAATTTTCTGGACTTGCAGCAGAAATTGTGAACAAATTTATAAAGAAAAAATTAAGAATTCCAAATGTACACATGCGTGTGTTTTATAAATATAATATGGTGCATATTAACACAATTGGAATGATTAAAATTCATTTGCGAGCCAGGTCGTGCGGCCTTTGCACCCTGCCATGCTAGGGCGGCCGGTCGTTGCAACGTGGAGTCTCAAGAATGACACGTTAGGGGAGTATATTTAGTGGTAGAAGTGGCAAGATACTTTAAGGAGAAGTCCAATGCGTACACGCGATTGCTTGACCGGCCACGTGATCTGCGCATGAATACGCGTGCGAGCTCTTGTCTCCTTCGCTAGCAGCTTGTCTACCTGGTGCTTGAAAAACGTTGCAGTGTTTGAGACACGCGATTTTTTTTTTTTTACGAAACCACTTAACGTGTCCCCGTTAGACCAATGTAAAAAAAACACTTCAGATGAGATACGTATGGTACAATGCATCATTAATATTATAAATGCTATTCCCGAGCCCTTCAGCATAGCTAAAACCGACTTTTTCATACTGCTGTATCTCGTAATATACTGGTTGGAAACACGCGAAACCATCATAGGGACCTGCAATGAACTTTACTGCAGACTTTCCACCAACAAAATTATAGGGTCACAGCTTGAAGTCCCATAGATACACGCAGCACGACGGAAACACTGCAGTCCAGTTCAGCGCCTTGCGCGTAGAAGTGATGCGGCACTAGACGCGCGTTTTAGTATCGCCCTTATCGCTCCCGCACTTCCCTTCCTCAAGAGTGATAAAAAGTTCAAAGTAGGCTGCGCCCTTAACAACAAAGTCCTACGTTGCTGTTTTGCTCAGTCTAAGGCCGGGGCCTATAACTAGGATAGCGAAGACGTATTCTACCGAAGAAACCCGAAGTCGAGGTACTACGGTCTTGCAAATGCGGCATCTAAAAATATTATAGTATAATTTAACAAAATATCAACTACCATTACATAGAGTAAATAAAAAAAACAAAAAATTATACAATTTTTCCTTTTTGTACATTGCGAAACACGTGTTGCCTGCGGCCCACTGGCTACGGGTTAGATATAATCAAATCACGGTTACTTCTCGCTGTTCTGAAGCACTGCTAAATTTCTACTTCCAGGATATTCCTCCGCCTCGTGCAAACAAAGCAGAAAATAACACCACAGGGACAGCACACCGCATTCGTGCGCACTCAGTGTAATAATATTTCACGTATGAACTATTTCTTACTAGGCATTACCAACACACCTATTTTCTCGCTGTTTTAATTCATATTAATTATAAATGAAATATTAAAATGTATAGATAAAATATAGCACGTTTATGTTAACGCTAGTATAAAACGCTTGTGATACGTGACATATTTAGGAAACAACCCGGCACGCCATACCTGGGGTGATTTTTCAAAGCTTTGATTCAAAGTGTGAAGAAACCGCGAATAGACTATACCACTGGTTTATTGCTCGTGTTTATCAGCTAGTCAACGGCCTCCCACTTCTTGCCCCACAAGGTCATAAATCGACGCAGTCACAAAACGGGCACGCGCACAGAAGATAAACAGCTACAGAATACGTTAAATATTCAGAACCAAAACGGCGTGGCGATTTATTTGATGTGGGCGTATCCATTCTCTGATTGGCTGTGCGAGGAGGTTCTGCGAACGGACCTTGTGTCTGATTGGCTACTGCGTGATGCGGAAAGTTCGCTACTGGTTGAAATGCCGGCTGGTAGGCTGGTTACCGGGTGTTGGTAGGCGAACGGCGTTTCAACGTGTTGCTGGCTAGTGACACCATTTTGCTGGCGTGTGCGGCAGGAGTTAGTGGAATACGCCGTTATTTCACGTTCGTAAGAACTAGGCCTACGTAACATGGCGGTTACTATGAAGGAAGCGTACATAGTTTATGACTGGACACGTATTGTTACGTCACTCATGGTAGGCAATGCAATCGCTGCGTGACATGTTTTGGAATGTGTAGCTGCGAGAGTAGAAGGAAATAGCCGACTTTGGCACATCGGGACCAGTGGCCGGAGCAGAAATTTCGCTTTCTTGAAAAATTTTGCGAAATGCATCGCAAAGGGGTTACTTCCTTCAGGGCATCGAATATGTTGGCAATCTTGTCACCGGTTCGAATCCCGATTGGATGGTGCTACATTGACTATCATGGGCATGCTCACGAGTGCGCGATATCGAGGGTGAGTTATCCAGCGCCTGTTCGTTTATCTCGTTAATTCGTCGGGCAATAACTTGTATTACAGCATCGGTCATGTTCCTTATAACAATTGGCTGATACCCGACACGACATTTAATGAACGCCTTGAGTTATCTGCATAAATAAATTAATACATTCGTGCCTCATAGGTTAGTTGTTATTAAACCGGAAAATAAGTAACACCTTGCCAGGAGTCGGCAGAAATCAGTCTGCAGGAGTCAGTCTGTAGAAGTCAGTCGGCAGCAGTCAGTCAGCAGGAGTCAGTCAGCAGGAGTCAGTCAGCAGGAGCCAGTAGGCAAGAGTCGGTCGGCAGGAGTAAAGTGTATGAATTCATGTATGCGTGAAGAAGATGCAAGTCACTGACGATGTGAAATCGAGTATGCCATGTACGACTGCATGCATACCTTCTACGACTGCCCTAAAATTACATGGAAAACAATGCTGCTATTGTGCCAAGTACTTCAGTAAAAGTTGCAATGCGCGGCGACATGAGTATAGTGACTCTTTGAAGGAACCATTTCATTATTTTCTAAACTGCAATAAATATTCCAAGCAATTCACTCGAAGTGATAACTTAATTAAACACATCAAGGCTGATAAACGTAGTGTTTTATCGCCCACTGATAAACAGCATGTGATTACTTCGTTACCTCCTGTTAATACACTACATAAAATGTTCGTAGACGACGAGGTAACTCTCATGAAGAAGCATTACGACAATGACCGCATGTAGTTTATGCAAGGTGATACAATAAAGGAACACATCAAGATCTGCAAGAGTTCGTCTACTGGGAGCCAGCAAGTGATGTTGCCAATACGTCATGCTACATCGATGGGTACTGTTTCCGGAGACGATTAAGGCGAGACAGTTAATGCTAATTACGGAATGAGAGAACTATGAGGCGTGATTGAGTCGGTATGTGTGGAATGTTCACTTGCAAGGCGTTCGCGTGAAGTCGACAAACTTCAAAATAAATTGATATCAGTTCTAAATACTGATGATGGCCATGCGACTCCTACAAAGAAAAGTAAACTTGATATTGAGGATGAAACAGGAGGTGAAGGCGATCATGAAGACAGCATTGATGATAATAACTATGGTAACACTGTTGATGAAGTATCTGATGAGAAGGATGACGATTCCCTCGACATTCTCACTTACTTCACCAACGAGTTTTCTTTGACAAGTGATGAAAAGTAGGCAGAAGGCATCACGCTCGTTACATATTTCCTGAAGACCCGAATGAACGTGTTGATAGACTAAGATATTTTATTGACCTGCAAAAACCTGGGGATCTCTCACGCGTTGTTGAGATATATTCAATCATCAATGAACTGAAGGATTGGGGTTACATCAGATGAGCCTGTTGGCTACTATCCATGATTTGCAAACACCTGAGAAATGTAAGTGTCAAATTTACAAAATAATTATAAAAATAGAATGTTTATAATATGTAAATAAATTAAATGTATATGTACATATTAATGTGTGTTTAATTTCTTATGCAGTCCCTTCTGCTTCTTTGAAAGACTTGTCAATTCAGTGGCGTAAACACTCGATTGCGAGAGTCGGTTTTAGAAACATTTATTTGAGCATGCGCAGGAGGAGGGCTATTGTTTGATCTGAAGTATTATGTCTTATTCGAGTCGTTTAAAATGTGTGAGTTCAATATTGCGAACTAATGAAATGAGGGGAATATTTTTGAGGAATGTTTCGTAACTAGTTGGCTGGCTTGGTAAGTTAGTACGACCCTTTGGTATGGTCAGCTGTGGTAGAAATTTTTTGCGAAAATTTTGCTAAGATTTTATGGGAAGAGGTTAGCTGCGAGACTCTTATTAGAGACCTTTTTTTTTCGAGATTGTCTATCATCGTTTGTATAGGTGGGTCGTATGACGGGTTGGTATTGTCGGTTGTTCTAGTCAGTTTTGCAGAAATTGGTTTCATCAGGAGCTAGTCTTGTGCTCAGTCAATCTCGCCAGGAACTAGTCTTGGATGGAGTTTGTCTTAGGTGGAGTCAGTCGTTCGAAAGTATGATCAGTCGGTATGGGTCCTTTTTGTGACCAGCTAGTAATGGTCAGTTGTATAGACTGTGTTTTGTCTCTCTTTTTTTTTTTTTTTTCGAGTTCTATGTAATTAGGGTCACGGACAAGGTCGACAAAAACCAACATGGTGGCTAAATCGACAGCACCTCTGGTGGTGAAATCGATCATTAATAAACTATCATCACCTATGCGATGAAAAAGTAAACAAATGACAAACGAAAAAATTAATATGGTGGGTGGAGTGCATTCGAAAGAATTAGCAATGGTGAGGGAGTAGGGGAAGGGAATGTTAATACAATGAGAAACATTGGTGGTGGGTCAAACGAGCGTGAGTACTCAACCAATAAAAAACACTGTTGGGTGGCGAATATAACACAAGTAATAAACCAAGGATAAGTATTGGCGAATGGCAGTCGTCTGCTGGACATTGTCCTGAGGAAAACTCTGGAAAAGTAAGTTTTTTATACATTTCAAAAATATTTTAATACATTTTTATTGAGTTTTTGTTTTCAAGGTTATCCAAGGTTACTGTTATAGGGTCAAGGTCATGAGTCAAAGTTAAGGTTACCAGGGTTTAACATGGTGGTTGGGTGATGTCATAACATGGCAACTGGTCGGTTCAAGGTCCTCGCCCTCTCTAAGCCCAAATATTTAAATTTTAAATTTTATAATTTTTATAATAAAAGCTTTAATAATTTTTTATAAATATTTGAGGTTTTTTAAATTTTTTGGGAATTTTTGGAAATATTTGGGTTTAAGGTCACTTAAATCAAGGTCACCGACATCCAACATGGCAGTTTAAATGGATCACAGAACCAAGATTGCAGATGGTTAGGTCTGACTCCGATCCTGGATCTCGTGTATCGATTTGGGAAAAAGGGAAATTTTGAGGGAGATTTAGTCTATTTTGAGGTGAAAAGAGAAATTTAGATGGAAAAAGTGAAATTCCAAGATGGCGGCGGCCTGTTCCGGCTCCTGTCCCAGGTCCCATTGTGTCGGCTATTTCCTTCTACTTGCGCGGGAAATTAAAATGGGCAATACGGAATACTACGTTCCCGCTACTTTCACTGTGATGTCACTTGTAAACAAATAAAGAAATATGTTCTGAAATATTACTTAAAGAAACAGTCTCTGAAAAAGTATACCAATTGGAAGCCATATCTTAACGTTCATTGCATTCACCGTTCCCATTCCTCAACAAGGGAAAAAAGGTATTTAGAAATCTTACTTTCTGATATATTCTCCAAGCCACTTCATATTCGTTCTTTGTATACTACTGCGTTATATATTTTAACTAATGGGGGAAGGGTCTATAAACACAACTTCTTTGGAGTGAAGCTTGCTGTGTATTATATGTCGTATAGTCTATTCGCGGTTCCTTAACGCTTTTTTAATCAAATCTTTGAAAAATCACCCCATGTATGAATTCCTTGGTTTTTTCCTAAATATGATATATATCTCAAGCGTTTTATACTTGTGTTAACATAAAACTACATATGTTTTATTGCATTAAACTTCTGATTATATTTTAGCTATATATGTTATTTAATTTATAATTTGCATAAATAAAAAATGGGAGAAAACCGGTTACTTGGTAATGCTTAGTTAGAAATAGTTCTTATGCAAAACATTATTACACAAAGTGCGCACGAATGCGGTGCGCTGTCCCTTTGGTGTAATTTTCTAGACTCGGTTAAGCTTAGTTTGCATGAGGCGGAGGAATATCCAGGAAGTATAAATTAAACAGGGCTTCAGAAAAGTTGGAAGTAACCGTGAATGTACGTGCTATAAAATATCCGTGGTTAAAATAACATTTAAAAACTAATTAATGAAAAATGTTTAAATAGTCTTAGTAAATTTGTTTATGATCACTGCAATATTTTGTCTTTTAAAAAAATATAATGCAGAAGTTCCCATTGTATAAGGTGCAAGAAACAATATTAAGCCACAATATATGCTCAAACACCTATCCTTGACTTTTGTTCTTGCTGGTACACACATGCTGCAACAATGTTAACAGTTACTTTTTCCACTGAATGCTATAAAGGTCACAAATATTACTTACACTTGAAGACTTTGTGGGTACGAACTTCCCTCGCGAAATGACGTTCAACAATGCATTTACTCCCTCTTCATCGACGTCCACTTGAGCCTATCAAGGCGATTTCGAAGACACACAGGAATACAACACTATACTGTATTATTACACTTTAACCCATAGTTTTTATTAAAATTCTCCCAGCCACATGATAAAAATAATCAAGCTGTCAACCATATTGGCCACTGATGTTGACCCACAAGTGACTTGGCCGGTCATACGAGGTTGTAAGGCCTTCAAGTCACGGCGGTAACGGCTGTGCTTGGTTCCCTATTGGTCCCGGCTGGCATCCGGCAGATTCGCCCAGGGCGCTCACTTGACGACGACCACCTCCGTACTGCCGGCGCGGATGCCATTACGTCCAGACGCGCGTTTAGTTAGGGCATGATAGCCAGTTTTACTTCTATGTGCCAAAGTACGCCGTGACTCCGTAATGCGATTCTGTGTAGTTGCGTCAGGCTGTCAACGGCAGACTGAAAACAGTACCTACAGTCCAATCATGGTTACTTCCAACTTTTCTGAAGCTCTGCTAAAGTTTTTCTTCCAAGCTATTCCTCGCCTCATGCAAACAAGCTTAAAACTAAATCTAGAAAATTACACCTAAGGGACGAAACACCGCATTCGTGCGCACTCAGTTTAATAACATTTTGCATGAGAATTATTTCTTACTAGGTATTACCAGCATACCTCTTCTCTGTTTTTTTATATTATATATATATATATATGTTGTGCCCGTTTGTTCGGACGCGTATAACTCCCGAAAAAATCAATCAATTTTCATTGTTTTTTTATAAACCTTCCTTTTGTTCCCACGAGTGTTTGTACACCTTTCTTTTTTATCTGTATTACCCGCAAAGGTACTAAAATCTGCAGAAAGATCATTTTTACCATGCTTTCGCGTCCGGAAGCGCCTTTGTTGACATCTGTCTGTTTGAACATTTCAGTTTGTTCTCAATGTTTATTTTACATATATACATATACTTATATATATATATATACACACACACACACACACACCCACGCTTCTTTCAATTCATTTCACATAAATTAATAGAACCAGAATCTTTTATGCCACAGCAACGCGTGGCCGGGTAAGCTAGTAATTTATAAATGAAATGTAAGTAATAGTAAAAATTAAACAAAAATAAGATGTCTTTAGTTAAACAGAAGTGTTAAACGCTTGTGATACGATAGATATTGAGTAAACAGGAAACACGTCATACATCGTGTGATTTTTCAAAGATTTGATTGAAAAAGTGTGAAGATACTGCGAATAGATTAAATCACCAGTTGGTCGCATCTTTTATGGAAACGTATTTTATTGCGCAGTTGTGCATACAACATTTCGCAGCAAATATATACACACGGGGTCTAAATTCGACCGAAAAACTTCGGCTGCAGGTTAGTCACGCTAAATTATGTTGAAAACATATACGACCTATGGTATAAAATGAATTGTAAGGGAGGTTCACATTTTTGAGTTCGTAACTGAAGAAATAGTTGATTACAGTACCACTGTAATGTGCCACTCTCTGGAATTTTCCCCTCCCTTTAGCAGCCGCAACAGTGTTTTACTGGGTATTGTGCGTGCTCCACCTCCCATGTATTGTTAAATATTATTTTGAAAGTAAAATATGAATTACTCGAAAACGATGAGGCTTAGGGTATTTATTCAAGGCAACACTTTTGTTAATTGTGACATGGAAATTAATAACCCATCTTTTAAATACCAGGTATGCTACCGCGACATGGAGGTTGTCTTGAAATAGTGGTAGTCACCGTGATTATTTACATGAAATATTTTGATCACAGTGACAGGTGTTGTGGCGTTTGTAACTCTTTGGTTAGTTACCCATTATCCAGACAGTCGGTGTTCCATCTTAGATTTATCTCCACTATTTGCAATACACAGGTGCTTCAGGCCCAACTTCAAAGATGTGTATCACCCTTATTATTCACTTCAGACCATAGGTCGTGTATATGTTTGCAACTTTTTTTTAATGATTAATTCTACAGCCGAAGTTTGTCGGGCGAATTTATATACACTCTGTGTGTGTGTGTGTGTGTGTGTGTATATATATATATATATATATATATATATAGCGACCTTCATATTCTTTTCAAATTGATTTGAACTCTTATTTTACAGTTATGAAATTTAAAATAATATATTAAATCTTTACTTAATTTCAACTTATTTCTGCGTCCCGCGTTAGTGAATCTATTTTTGTTAGGAGCGCCTACTCTTGTAATACTTCACTCGTGACACTTTTCGGCGAGGTACGTGTTAGTATTATAGCCAGCAAGCCTCCAGCAACCTACGAAAGGCGTTGGCGTTGTGTTATTAAAATAATATTCTTGTAAATGTACAAGAATTCTACGGATCGACAAGCTCTGGTGAAGTAATTTGTTAGAGGACACGTGACTGTTTACGCCTTACAGAATGACTGAAAATAAGGCGCGGGAAAAAAACGAAGCACCAGAAGGGAAGGAGATGGATAACGTCTCCTTCAACACTGCTGAACATAACGCATCGTCTTTAACAGCTAACTCGAAAGATACAGCAAAAGTAAAGTACGATGGTTTGTTCTGTTGGAATGTTTAAATGAAAACAGTTCTACACGCATGGGTATGTTACTAAGTTCTACACATGACAGTAAGCTAGGGATTCTACACACGAGAGTAGGCTATACAAGATTCTACACATGACAGTTGGATACAGGTTCTACACAAGAGCATAAGCTACTAGTTTCTACACATGAGGGTAGTTTAGTAGGTGTCACGCATGATGGTACACTAGTAGGCGCTATACGTGAGAGTAGGCGACTAGGTTATACACATGAGGATAGAGTACTAGGTTCTACACACGAGGGTAAGGTAATAGGTGCTACACATTTGGGTAGGTTAATAGGTTCTACATATGACGGTAGGCTACCAGGTTTCACTCATGGAGGTAGGATAGTATCATCTAAAAATGAGTGTAAGCTAATAGGTTCTATACATGAGAGTAGAGAAGTAGGCACTACATATTAGAGTAGGCTACCAAGTTCCACACATGGGGGGGGGGTAGGATACTACCTTCTAAATATGAGCGTAAGCTACTAGGTTCTATACATGAGGGTAGACAAGAAGACACTACATATGAGGGTAAGCTACCAGGTTCCACACATGGGGCAAGGGTAGTAGTTACAAAAAATGAACTTAGGGAAATAGGTACCACACATGATGGTAGGCTACTAGGTTATAAACATGTGTATAGGCTAGTAAGTACCATACTTAAGAACAGACTACTAAGTTCTACACATAAGGGATGGCTAGTAGATACTTCACACGAGGGAAGACGACTAATTTCTACACATGCGAGTAGGATAATAGGTACTACACACAAGGGTAGCTACACTGTAAAATATAATTGTGTAATTTTACACTAAATGTATGTGGCAGCTGTTTCTCCACTGACATCGGTGTAATTTTACACCTACATATGTCAATCATTTTTACTCTAAGTCCAAGTAAATTTATCCTACATATTAGTAAAATAACATATACTTTGTACAACTAACTTTATATAGAATGGTGTAAAATTGCTATTACTGTCTAGCAGAAAATAAAATGTAATATTCGTGTATTTTCTCTCCATGGTAAGTAAATTTACACAGACATTGCAATTGTAATCTCACCACTGTGTATGTGTATTTTCTCACTCGCAGAAAAGTCAACCCGCAAGTTCACTGTAATTGTAATTACACAATTTATGTAAATTTTTTACTTTTTTACTAAGCAATTTTACCGTCAGCATATGTTCTTTTACAACTGCGTCATGTTATTTCACATAATCTGTATGTGTATTTTTTAAATTTTCATTTTATTAAACTACGTTTTGTAACTTGGTAGTTTAACAGAGTTATAAAAAGTTATCTCTAAAATGAGGGTTTTAATTTACTTTAGATATAAAATAAGTAGTTTTATACAAAAGCCAGCATATTACATCAGCGGGAGTTAAGACTTCCTTTTGAACACAGAAAAGGAGTTTGAAGTAGTTCTACTCCCTACTGCTAGATCACATGTTCCAAACAAATACTTGTATTTATATTTGAATTCACAGGAAAATTAGTGTAAAATTGCAAATACTATACTCGTTTTAACAAATTACACATACAAATATAAAATTATCGCAAATTTATATGTGTAAATATCTACTCACAGACACTCTGGAATATTATGCAAGTTTACACAAACACGGAAATGGTAAAATTACACAATTGAAGATGTACAACTATAATGACATTGGGTGTTTACACAATGACCCTGTAGCAGTAAAAGTACATAACTTATAATTTTAATACAGTGAGTGGGTGTATTTTTACACATACTTCAAAATGTGTAAACTAACATTGTGATTATTAAACAATACATTTATGTATTTGCACCAAAGACATCTAGTACTCTCTGGATTATTAAGAAATTTTTTCTAAAATTACCCGTAATGTAGTTGTTTTTAAAAATTACACATGCAAAATGTAGAATTACCAACAATTTGTATGTGTAGATTTACACTTATTTTTTACAGTGTACCATATTCTATATATGAGGGTAGCCTATCAAGTGGGTACTACACATGAGTAGTCAACTATACATTCTACACACGAGGGTAGAATAATCGGTTCTACACGTAAGGATAGGCTACTATATTGTACACATGAGGGTAGGTTTTTAGGTTCTACACACGCGGGTAGGCTACTAGGTTCTACATATGAGGGTAGGCTACTAGACACTACACATATGGATTGGCTACTAATTCTACTTCATCTTATTTGATAAAAAAATTTTTAAAAAGTACCGCATGCTGCATTTACAAGGCTGCGTATGCATTTACAAGCATAATATAAATATAATTTTTCACGCAATAATTACCTCGAAAGCATTCGATTAAGCTTAAATTTGTAATGTATGACGCTGTGACCACAGTAAATAATGTGCATCGACAGAAGGCACTCCTGGATGCTGCATGACGCAGTAAAATGGTGACGTGAGCGCACCGATACGCACAAGCGTGTGCACTTCACGCGGCGGGGAACAGGTTTCCGAAGTAAAAATAGCGCCGTGTTTTATCTCGGACCTGTTCACCTTCCCCGCCTCAATCACAACGTGGCCGCGTTCATCTGGGAACATGTCCGCGTGAGACGTATTTGGGAGGCGTACGAGCACAAAGGCCGCACGTCAAGGACATCCAACAAATTCACAAAAAAAAAAAATTGGCAGCATTAATTATTTTGCCACACATTACAAAGCACACTTAGATGGTAGCAATGACTTCACAGAGAAAAAGAGCGCCATTGTACATTCTTTAAATGTTGTAAACAGGATTCCAATGGCAAAGTTCCATGTTCGGACCTCTTGAACGACAGCTACCACGATACGTAATTTGTAAACAAAACCGGAGACGAGGACAGTAAACTAAACAAAGAAAGCAAACCGATATAGTTCGATCACGATTACTTCCGACTTATTTGAAGCCGTCCCAGGATATTCCTCCGCCTCACGCAACAAATCTTAAACAAGTCTAGAAAATAACACCAAAGGAGACGGGGCACCGCATTCGTGCGCACTCGTTAAAATAATATTTTCCACAAGAACTATTTCTTACCAGGCATTGCCAACACAGCTATTTTCTCCCTGTTTTTATTCATATTAATTATAAATAAAATATGATAATTAATAAAATATGAATAAATGTTTTATTTAACTAAAAATACGGTACTTCCATGTTAACACAAAAGGCTTGTGATACATGTCTTATTTAGGAAACCACCAAGCACGTATTACCTGGGACACCCGAATTTCGCGAAAACATTTCCGCCCATGTTAGATTTCAATAACTTACTGGTATACCAGCAGTTTTATTTTGCGTATTGATTGTGTGTTTTTGTGAGGAAACCTTTTTTACTTGGCTGGTCAATCAAAATTAGGATACTCCTGTAGTGCGCGTCTGTGATTCGCGAGCAGGTGCCTAAGACGCGTAACAAGTAAATCATCCAATGTTTAAATTTATGTCCTGTGAGGTTGATGTTTCTTGCTTTATTCACATTATAGTACCAAGAATTTTCATAAAAATAACACGTTCACATGCCTTGCAGTCCCACTATTTCACTTAGACGGCACATGTATAAAGTGGTCAGACTAGTGGTAAATGTTAAATTAAGGTTTATCCTACTCAGGTTGCGAACCTCAGTGCTAATATTTCGGCATATAAAAATTTTCGTCACCAGGTACAGTGGAATCCAAATGAGAAAATAATGCGCAGAAGTCCAAAACGCTTCGGGCTAGTCGGGAGAGTCCATTGCCGCTGCACGAAGGGGTGGGGTTGTTCAGTTCAGTTAGTGACAGCGGCCGAGAAACGTTAGGCGAGAGCTGCTCTGCGCGTGCATATGACCTGTTCAATAAAACGTAAGTCGCGCAGCGTGGTATTTAACAGCGCGGTGGTAGAGAGCGATGTCGTCAGTTTGGTGTGTATAGCGCCAGCAGTGTCACGTGGTTCCCCTCCGACGGCGAGCGTCCCGGAGAGCCCTCTTCTACACTGCTACCCCTACGTTCCTACCCCCTCAAAGCTGAGTACGGATTTTTTTTTCTTCTCATTTGAATGTTACTATCACTGACATTGCGCGTGTGCCGAATTTCGTTTTGCGTGTACACAAATAGGATATATTCAGCTTTCATTAAATAAATAAATATATATTTTTTTAATCTGCCCGCATGTTGAGTGACAATCTGTCGTAAAACTGGATAATCCAAAAAATTCTTCTGATGACAGTTATATTTATTTACCTNTATATATTTTAATCTGTCTGCATGTTGAGTGACAATCTGTCGTAAAACTGGATAATCCAAAAAATTCTTCTGATGACAGTTATATTTATTTACCTTTTAAATCTGTAATTTATTTCACTAAAATAATTATGTTTGCTCTTGTAAACCGCATTGGAGGGAGCGAACAAATGTTAAAAAAAAAAAAGAAGTTAATATTTTGGTGGGATCAATGTATAACAATTCGAGTAAAATACGAGCTTCTACACATAAATACATAGAATTTCTCAATTCGCTGCCACAAGGAATTTCGTTTTGTTCTAACCTGAGTAGAATCAACCATAGTTAAGTTTACATATGGTGGAAGTATGCTATGTAACCAGAAAAGTAGATATAGTGTACAGTATATGAATTGGGAGGCCACCCGCAAGTGTGCTGTCCAGCGGCGAGTGTTGATATGTTGCAAGGTAAGCTGTGTTTTTCTCTGTGCAATATCTGACAGTTTACTAGTTTACACTACGGCCACTTGAACGCAGTAGTGCAGTTGACGTCACAGCACGTGTGTAATGGGTGCCTCGCCGCTCTCTCGTAAGCGGCCGCGGTACATTCAGTTCATCCCGGCTCTACTCTGGTCACTGGTTCCTGCTGCGTACGCCGAGTGTGTAGAGCACTGAGCAAGCGCCAGTCTACCTTGTAACACCTCACCGCGCGCCAATGAAGGCGAGAGAGACTCGCTACCTCGCGCCGACTATTAGATGAGCGGAGTTGCTGATCCCGCCCCCGGGGCAACTCACGACCTCGGGCGGACGTCATCGCAGCTCCCTAACCTTTCTTCTTCTGCTGGAATGACGCGATATATCCCCCCTCTCCTTTACAAACCCCTTCTCGTTCGAGAAACTGACGACGGCATCTGAGGCTTCATGCGGCCGCGAAGTCGCCCTCCGCAATGCCAAGTATAATTTTTCCTGCTCATCGACAGACAGAAATAAGTATCTTTTTTCTTTTACTGGTTACTTAGTAATATCTCCACTTGATAAATAATAATAACTATCACTTTTAGACCCCTCTTAGCCCAATAACCATTCCGGGCTTTTTTCATTTTCCTTTTTATATGCACTGCCCTTATTGGCCACCTGCCCCACTGGGCATAAGCTCTTCAGCTCAATTGGTAGAGCCCCGAGCATTTCGCGCATTGATGCGGCAACAGGTTAGGCTTTACGGTCCTCTATTCACTGGAGTCACTATCGTTTGCTTATTGGTTGCTGCGATAAGGTGAGGCCTTCGTATAGGACTGTTCAACACTCACTCACACTAATGCTTCCTGCTTATAACTGTCTCACAGTTAAACGGGGCGTGTCTAAACAACTGCCGCCCAGTCACAATAGCAGGAGAAAAGAACAAGTGCTTGAAGTCTACCTCATCACGGAATGAATTCACGAAATACTCGGGGCTCTATCTATTGGGCATTCTCCTGAACAGGAGGAAAGAAACCCCATCTACCACCATCGCAAATATTTAAACCACGGCCAGCACGAGTCCATCCTCAATCTCACCTCTGTGTGCTATGGGACGTTGTTAGCTGATAGGTACGAACCCCATCAGGGCCGTTCCTTCAACATCTCCCTAGCTTAAGTAACCTTTAAAGCAGTGAGGTCAACCCGTGCCACTCTTTCCTTTTCATGATACTTGGGGATTCTACGTCTCTGGTGGACTAATTCCCCAACCCCAGAATGTTCAAAATCAAATTCATTACTACATTGACGAAATTCCCGTGAGGAAAGAGAGTGACTCTAACAAAATAAAATGTCTCGTATTCGTCTACCATTAGCCCATATTCTTGTATTACGGCATACGCGTAAGTAATTNGGGTGGTTCTAACAAAATAAAATGTCTCGTATTCGTCTACCATTAGCCCATATTCTTGTATTACGGCATACGCGTAAGTAATTTACAAGATATGGTTCCAGTTATTCTGAATAAGAAATTTTTCATATTTATGCATATATACTACATATGTGTATGTGTAGGGTGTTACAGAGTCTGTACGGGGCGAACAGACTTTAGGAGGGGGCAGTGTTACGCGCTCGCTTCCCTTGACCTTCCCCGCGCGAGCGAGTGGAAGATAAGGACAGAATAGTAATATTATAGAGTGCGGCAAGTCACTAAGGGATGTTTTAATGGCAGACAAGCGATAACCCTATCAGGATTTTTAGTTATAAAGGTATGCCACATCGCATTCTTCCACATAGCACCGTGATAAGCCTTTTGCGGCTCGGGTGCTACTGATCTTCCACGGATATAATTTCTGAGTTTATCTGAAGAATTTTTTGGTTTACTGTCCTAGTTTCTCTCAGCGTGACTCGGGAAGCGTTGAAATTTCCAGATCGGGCGACTGAAACAATATAAGCATGACGGGCCTCCGAGCCGCGAGTTCATGAGAGTCGGGAGTTTTGGCTATTGTGCGGCCTTGACGAGACGGAAGAGCAANATACTACATATGTGTATGTGTAGGGTGTTGCAACACCCTACACATACACATATGTAGTATATATGCATAAATATGACTTTAGGAGGGGGCAGTGTTACGCGCTCGCACCCCTAGACCTGCCGCGCGCGAGCGAGCGGAAGAGGACAGAGTAGTAATATTATAGCGTGCGGCAAGTCACTAAGGGATGTTTGAATGGCAGACAAGCGATAACCCTATCAGGGTTTTTAGTTATAAAGGTATGCCACAGTGCATTCTTCCACATGGCACCGTGATAAGCCTTCTGCGGCTCGGGCGCTACTGATCTTCCACGGATATAATTTCTGCGTTTATCTGAATAATTTTCTGGTTTACTGCCCTAGTTTCGCTCAGCGTGACTCGGGAAGCGTTGAAATTTCCAGATCGGGCGACTGAAACAATATAAGCACGACGGGCCTCCGAGCCACGAGTTCATGAGAGTCGGGAGTTTGGGCTATTGTGCAGCCTTGACGAGCCGGAAGAGCAACGAGTGGCGCCGGAAGTGACCAGCGGGAGGAAAATATGCGACTGCGAGCGCTAGTACAGTGAAGGTGCGACTGGCGGGCGGGACTACTGGACTGGATGCGTGAGCGAAAGACATTTCAAATGATGGCAACAAACAGACTGAGCATGTGTATATAATGAGTCAGTGCCGGATTAAGCCAGCGCGGGGCCTGTAGCAAATGCGAACAAGAGGCCCTTGGTTTGCTTTAGGTATTAAAGTTTAGGATATAAAATAAAACAGCACATTTATTTATTTGGGAAGTCAACAACATACTTATTTCACATTACAAATAACTACAAGAAAGTTCGATAACAGGCGAAAACATCATTCTTATTCAAACAATAGAAGATTACAATATAAAAAGAAAAAATTACTCTATCAAAAATCTAAAAACATGTCAAATTAAGGTATAAATCTAAGATTAATATAAATGTTTGATATTTAATAAAAACTAAACTAAGAACATAAATGAATGAAATAGTAAAAAATTTAGGTCAAACTAAGTTACAGATAATTAAATTAAATAAAATACAAATAGTTACAATCATAAAAATATAAAACTAAAACAGTAGGCGTAATTTTAAGAATGTCATAAATTTGTTTTTAAATGTCAGCAGAGTGAAAAAATATGTCCCATGTCCCGCAGGAACGCGCTGTCTCGTTGTTCTCCTCACAAATCCTAGCGAGGGGAGAATGTTTGCCAAGGTTGGTACTGCTTCGGTCACTATAGAAAATCCTAGTCAGCGGAAGCCTCGGGTTGTTGTATGGAACCTTTAGCACATTTACAAAAA
>NQII01000960.1:707577-732994 GCA_002778355.1 Clitarchus hookeri | reverse complement strand
TGTTGCTGGCATTGTCATAACTTTGCCCTCGACAATCTTTGATATTAATACCATTCTCATTTTAAAAATCTAGTAAACTTTGAGTGAGTTGTTCAGCAGTATGGCCTTCCATATCCAAGAATCTTACAAACCTTTCCACCGGTCCAGATGGTAGGACATAGCGCACTATCAGAGTCAGTTGAATAGTATTTGCATCTCTTAATATGATTCAGTATGCTTGATGCAATTAGATGCTATTTAAGGAGCGTACAACAAAAACTGTTCATACTGCATAGTCCCTTTCCTTTATTTGCATGAATATGTATATTTTCGGCCAGAAAAATGTCAAATTTAGCTATTAACTCTAATAAACCTAAATAATTTCCATTGTGAGGTGAACAAACAATTTCATCACTACCCCGAAATGCAAGATCTCGTTATGCTAAAAAAATTATAACTGAAATAATTCGTTCTAAGAGTGTCCGCCAATATTTTATTTCGGTGTCTATTTGGTTTACAAGTTGAGAATAGACACGCGAACTAACAGCGAAATTATTGCTTGTCTATGCGAAGTGCTTTCTTCATGTCTTTTCAACAAAATATGCACGTTCTTCCAGTCATCTAATCCATCTTTCGTAAACCGTGCCGAACCGTCTGAATCCGTAACTTTGCAAACAAAACAAAAAAGTTTCCCTTTAGTTTCTGAATAACACAGCCAATCTCTCACGTGAGTTTTATCCGTTAGTTTATATCTATATTTGAAAAATGACCTCTGACAGAAACGTGGTTTATTTTTATTTTCATACATTTTCTCTGAAGACAAAAAATTACTGTTAATATGTTGCACTTCGCTACTTCCTTTCGCAATCCAATAATCTCGATCAAAGTTGCTCGACCATTCAGCAATATCATTGGAGTACATTTTATTTTTGTTTTGTTTTTGGCATGTAGAAGATGTAGTAACATCGGAAGCATGTGATATGCTTTAGACCTCTCTTTGGCTTGAAGACGAGGTTTCTGGGTTTAGAGGACATGCTGTGCTTTCAACTTCTCTTTGGCTATAAGACAATATGTCTGAATTGGGAGGACTTGCTGTCTGTTCGAGTGCAATATCACTTGTAGTACATGTGGCTATATCGGGAATAGTTACAGATCCTAATGAATTTCCTATAGTGCCGTCATCATCTGTACAATGAGATGCAACCTCTGTGTTTTCTATTTCAATTTCTTTAGATTCAGGAACATCATTCTGAACATTAAGAAACTCAGACGGCTTACGTGTCTTTGATATAACAGATTGGTTCTTTTTCATCTTTTGCTTTACGCTTTGCACTTCCAGAAGCATAGTGTCTGCCCGTATCTCTAGGTATGCTGGTCATATCGATCTGTATATAAAATAGAAAAAAAATTAAAAAATAAAATCATGACTTAGGAGTAACCTAAACACTAGTGATGAAATCTCTCCCCATGAAATAATGGTAATTTAAAATCAGCCGGTCTACTCTGTTATAGTTTTTGCGAGCAGTATCCCTGCAGTATCAGGGCTGAGGAGTTGGATCCAGAAGTTATCATAATATTATATTGTCACCGGAAATATACCTGCTTACAAAATTTGAGCTCAATTAGTTAACGAGAAATAGGTGAAATTTTGATTACGAGATTTAAAACAAACAAAAAAGTATAGGTAAGTACAGTCAAGTGCACGTCAAGCTTGACACCACCAGTATAAGCTGGCCGGTCCAAAGTTCGAAGTTTGTGAACCTAAATAAAACCGTTTAATAATGAATTCGCATCGCCCTTTTGAGTTTCAGCCCTAAAACATGTGTTGTTTTTTTTAACTTGGTGCAGTATATTATGAACAAAATAAATAGCTTACCTTATTTTACTGTTGTAAAACAGTAGTATTATACATTGATATTGTATTAGCCTACAGTGATCAGAAAACAAAACAATAACACAAAATAAACGTAAGAACTGCGAAACTGCAACACAATGTAAAAAAAAATGTCCTAAAACAAAAAAAAACATTCACTCTAAGATGGCTCGTATCAAACAAAAGGAAAATAAAATTAATTTAATGTGGAAGAAACGACTGACTGTAATAGTAGACTTGTAAAATTAAATGTCCATTAGTTGCTTTCTTATTGGTAATCAATAGAAAACTATTCTAAACGGTCGGGTTATACGAACAGCAAACGGCTCGAAAACAGTATTACGGGATTCTCATCTTAAGTATTGTGGTGTTGCCAACTTGTAACATAATATACTCGTAAAATGTATATGGTGTGGCCAGCGCTGACTTCTTGAATAACTACTACGTCTTTCCATTGGACGGTGGGTGGTATACCATATCTTACCTACTTGATGAGATTTTTTTTTTTTGCGCGAAGGACCGAGGACCCCGAGGTGCGGGGCCCGTAGTATTTGCTAACTCTTGCTACGTGGCTAATCCGACACTGTAATGAGTGTGTATTAAGTGACTATAATCAATATAGACATTGAGAAGGACTTAAATTATAGGTGAGATAGACATTAAATACTGCGCCTATTGAGAAATAAAAGGAGTAAAAGTGGAGATAGATAGATTATTGTTGTAAATAATAGCTGTGTGAATAAATTATAATAACATTTAGTTATTATATTTTTATTAAGACCTCCAGCATCCTAAAAGTTCGTACAGAGACAGAGGAAGAAAATTTGTTATGACATGTTCCAGGAATTGTATATGTCTTGTGCAACTGACGTTCAAGGTCAATCCTGTTTTCGGACGTGTTAAAGGGATCTGGAGTGGGGAAATGAAACTACGTCTTGCATAATACAGTCAGCATAGCGTTAGCCGTATACATAACATTCAGGAATAAAATAAACATTCTTCCTCACTGTTCTCCCTACCTGGATTCATGTCTGATTAGAGGTAAGTATGGAGCAGTCTAAGACGTTGAAAGATGCAGAAAACGAATCAGAAAAACTTTTTTCTGTTCATAGCACTGGGATAAATATACATACTGTATTTAATTCTTGTAAGATTAATTCTACCTAATAATAACATCTATAACGGGATTGCGGTATAGGGATAGTAGTGCATGATATTTAAATGCAAGTAAGGCAGTTTTACTGCACATTATAGGAATTGAAAAAAACATTGTAGAAAGCACAAGAGCAACACTCCAACAAAATACTTTTCATATCTACTTATAAGCTGTAATTGTTAAAAAGATGTGATGAACTGTAAAACATTCATTTCTGAAGTCCAATAATAATAAATTATATAATTCGGTATTTTAAATACTCGAAAACATTGTGCCTCAACAAAAAACATTATTCAAGAAGATTAAATATTTTAGAACCGTGTATTGATATAAAATTACACACATTTTTTTTTAACCGGGAAGGAAACATGTATAATGGCTCATAAAGGATGCTGGGTGAACTAATTAGCTTATATTTATATTAAATACTGTTTAATTTGCAGTGTTATCTTTCAACAATCAGTTGATTAATTTATTTTAGTTGCAGGGATTTCATGTAATTACACACCAAAATTCGAAATTTAATTTTGCGGGGTGGTACACAGCACAAACTAATCTAAGTGAAGAAATTAAATTATTTGAACTAGAAAACCATGCTACCATCGCAGGGTAAACGTATATTAAGAAAAAAATAACTTTTTCAAATTGTCTAAAAAAATGTTAACCATAATTTTTAAGAAGTAATTTTTACAAGAACTAAATACATGAATAAATAGTTTTATATTCCAAAAAATGTATTACGAACCAAAATTGTTTTTGACGTAAACATAAATTCCCGCATATTTCCCCTTTCATTTCACTATACTTAGGCGTTACTTTATTTATACCTGGTTTTAAATTTTTGCGGTGTGTATCCTACTAATATTATAAATGCGAAAGGCTGTGTGTATGTTTCTTACCACTCAGCTCCATAACGGCTGAACGGATTTTGCTCAAATTTGGTATGTAGGTATTTAGGTCCTGAAATAGGACATATAATACTTTTTATACCGGAAAATTATACTGTTTCTGTGGAATAACAACAAAACGTAATTCTGCAACGGCTGGGAACGTGACCGAAATATGTTTTTCCTCTAGTTTCAGAGTTTATCAGGCCGCCCAAGGACCTCTGAAATGGCTGAACGACTGCTATCAATCGATAACAACTGGGACCGAATATATAATGTGCCCTCCGAAGCCCGGAAGCACTTAGATGTTATGCCACTAAACTATAATCCATCCAAATGTGTGCCGCTGGGAACGTTGCTTAACTTTG
Source organism: Clitarchus hookeri (assembly GCA_002778355.1). Taxonomy (NCBI): domain Eukaryota; kingdom Metazoa; phylum Arthropoda; class Insecta; order Phasmatodea; family Phasmatidae; genus Clitarchus; species Clitarchus hookeri. Next base: position 728,731 of record NQII01000960.1, on the reverse strand, counting down.
GTGATCGATGAAACTCACGTTTTCATTTTCATACATCGACGCTGGAAAGCGGAAATGTGGTATCTACGCGATAGTAGCGCAGATACACTCCAAAAGCAATACCCCACTTCTTGGCTATCGGGTGAAAAATATTTCCTTCCTTTTGGGTTGCCGTAATCAGTTAAAAACCTACGCCAACATAGTATAATTTTATAATTCTGTTTTCACATACATGAATTGTCTTTTCCCAATTTATTTATTAGTGTGTCACTGTAAAACTCAATTGTAAGCCGGGCGAAGCCGGGCCGGTTTACTTGTTAAATAATAAATTCTACGGCCTTCTCGCATGATATTCACTTTCTATTACGACTGAATCACCTTATGAGTGCATTAACTTAGTAGCATATAAATATATAAAATGTTATAGACAGGGGAAAATAACAAACGTTTTTGTGGTTATTATAAAAACACGAGCTCACCAAGAATCATTTTCTGGAAGTTTTCAACGGGTTTGGGCAAACATTTTAAGCAGTAAACTGATTCTGTTAGTTTCATTTCATTGGAAATTCACTCATTTAAAGCATTTTTCACGTGACTACACGGGGAAGGTTTAACGATTATATAAACTCAATCAGCGAACAAATATATTGGCGAAAGACCTCGTCGTTCATAATCCCACCTCTGGCCTTCTAATCGTGATAAACGGAGATTTTGAAGAAACTTTTCAAACCTTTCCGTGTCGGCGATGGGAACATGCAGAAGAGGGTTCAGTAGGTCAATTTCACAAAGCAACCAATTATGAAATAATTTTGTATGTCGGTAGTAACCCAGGGAAAGGCGCTGTCTGTGTTTGTGCTAGCTTCTGACCTTGGACGGTGATTTTACCACAGAGCACTTAAGAATACAGAGATGGAACAGCCACTTATTCCGCAAACTCCAGCCGCACACGCCAGCAAAATGGCGTCACTAGCCAGCAAAATCTGAGCGCCGTTTGCCAATCAGCGCCCGGTAACCTACTTGACAGCAGGCAGCCCAGCCAATACGGATAATCTCGCAGTACGCAGTAGCCACTCACGACGCGAGGTCCGTTTTCGGATTCTCGCACAACCAACCAGAGAATGGTTACGCCCACTTTAAAGAAACCGCCTTCACCTATTCTGCGATATGCCAGGCTCGTGAGCAAGTCTACTCCGGATAATATGTGCGAAGCTTGTCTCGCGTTTGCCACGAAATCTGCTCACTGCAAACGAAGTTTTGGGAACATTACTTGACAGTTGTAAGGTTATATGCGGCAAACTTGTTTTGGGAAACACATTTTTCTTTGAATGTAAGACGGCATTCTGGAGTAAAATTCACCTACGTGAAAGTGAGAAATCCCGTACGTACACGGGAAAATCACTTTACGATTTACGCATCGTAGTGGCATTGTCTTGACAGCTCGATGGGAGTACGAGGGGTATAAATAACACGAGACGCCATGTTGAATGGTTGTGCGATTCATGTTCGTTATGACAGGCGCAAAAATAAGTAATACAAATTAATTTTAAGCTAGAGAAGCTGTAAAATACAATAATTAAATAGTTCAAAACGGAAAGTTTGTCAAAGAACAAAATAAGAAAATTCGTAAGAGACTGGAGAATACCTAAAAATTATCATTCATCACAAATGACCTCGGTGGCTCATATGTAGATTTACATGCACTCGAGAAAAACAGATCTGGCTTTTGTTTATGTGTTCAAATCTCTATTAGGGTGAAAAAAATGTTTACATCTCTGTCTTTACACGCGTATTATTTATGTCAAGCGAATAATTAAAAGACTTGCAAAGTTATTGACTTCAAAGCACTAATAAAGCCACTAAAGAAATTTTACACAAAACCTTTCTTTGTAGCGCACAAAAAAACCTGGCCAACCTGTTAAACCAAATAATTATTTTAACGAGTTCCAGGAATTTGTGGTGGTTAAAGGAATTCTTCATAATATAATTAATTTGTAAATTTGCTCTTAGAATGACGGAAAATTTCAGGCTAAATGACATTTTTCAGCAAAAGTTTGTACAGTTATTTTAAGTCAATAATTTGCAGGTAACCTAAATAAATACAGTTTTATTTTCCGTGGTACTTTTATTCAGCTCACTTTTAATCACTCAGCAGAAATAAGTGATAGCGCACCGGCCTCGCGTGATAGACTATGGTTCGCGCCCATCCACTGGCAAGTGTCACGGATTTCAGAACTGTACTTGCGGTTACTATTCGTGAGATGGGCATAGGTCATAAAAACACAAACAATACGCTTCCCCCCCCCCCACTTTTTTGTAATTGAATTTGCTTATACGATATAGTGGACATTCCCTTACTCGTATGGGATTTTCCCCACACTTTGTCAGGTACTTTCCTATACAGTTGAAGAAGTGTACTTTATTGGTCATGTAAATTTACTCCACATTAAAAAGTTAATTTTACCTCACTTGCCTCCCTTACATGTAAGGGAATTTTATTTCAATTTGTTTTACAGTGTGATTACAGTAAATGAATTTCGTTAGCAATCTTATCTTAATAACGAACTGTAAAAAAAAATAAAAAAAAACCAATCATGTAGAATTTTTTTCGGTAATAATATACATTTCGTTAAAGTCTGTTGGAATTATTAACGAACAAGATAGTTTTGACAAACGAATTGTCTAGTATTGTAGATGGCGCATTCAAAAATCAAATAGAAAAATGCAGTTAATCTATTAGTTTTGTTTCATTCGCATACTTATTCATTAGTATACATTGACTTGAAGTTGTCACTAAAAAACTTATTTCTTTTATGTTTACAAGTGCAATTGTACCAGATCGAGATAAATAAAAAAATATGCTTAAATTAGATAGGAAATTATGAGTTACAGTTTATAGATGGAATGTACAAATACTGCAAGTTTTGTTAATTGAAGTTATAAATGAAACTAAACTAAATTACTTAATACAAAGAGAGTCTACACAAAGGAATTTTTTCTTTATTTTATAGCAAACAGAATAGTTGAGTAAAAATAGATACCAGGAAACACAGACGTATTTTGCTTCTGGAAATAAACATGTTGATTCATACAAGTTTCAAAACATTATTTTACACAAAGCTTGGCTTCAGCTAAAGTCTTAATTTATGTTACAGGAGTGGTGTGTTGCAATTTCTTTGAAATCCGACAGTTGGTTCATCTGCGGCATCTCCTGGATATTTTTACATTACGTTTTATCTCAAAAGTTAAAATTTAAATAGGCCTACGAGCAAACCGCATGACAAATTTCCAATAAACTATTCTTCACGACATTTTACCAACACGAACAATTATTTTGAGCTGTAGCCTAACGTATGAAATTGTTCAATAGAGAGATTTGTACCATTGTAACATATTTTTTTTAAGCTATTATTTCCTATCGCAACGAAAACGTGTGTAATATGCTTAACATGTGTAAAATATTTTTAGACTCTTGAACGCTGCTAAGGATGATATGCAGAAGTATTTGCGCGACCAAAATTCGCAATTGATTGATAGGCCGCCATAGTAAAGATTTTTTTAACACATCAAGGTCACGCCCAGCCGTAAGGAAGCATTACGACGGCAACGGAAAAATAGCATAAACAACCTTCGCGTGTGTTCTGCTTCCTTTGAATTTTAAACGGTGACTATAGAATGTTTATACGGCTGTGTGTTCAGAAAAGATACAGCATGGTCGCTATAGTTTAAAACACGTTTCTAAGAATAAATATCGCAAACAGAGGGCTGCTTACAGCGATTATCGCTGACTTTGACACTTTTCAACGACCACACTTATGTTTCAATAATCAAATTTATAAACTGCCAACAAATTATCGGCTTTCATTTCTGTCCTAAAAAATATTTTTATTGAAATATTCTATAGTTTTTAAACTTGTAATAAACACAACTACTTGTAATGAGATCCATTTGACTCATAAAAAGTGGTTTATTAAATAAATAATATTGTTTAGACGTGTTTATAAATGCGTTAGATTTTTTCTGTATAATATATTTAAATAAAATAAATAATAATAACAATAACTTATTCTTTATTTTTCTAACAATATTAATGACCGACACTAATGACGACACTAATTAAATGTCGTATTTATTATACATGTCGATAATGCTTCCGATACGTACACGTTCAAAACGTGCACTATTTCTATCGCCTTAGCGAGTCTTCAGCTAATGTGGTTCGACTGCAAAAGAGAGACTACAACGACCTCTGTTGCAGGTGCAAAATACTAACAGGGACGGGAGAGTTGCCAGTGCCACTGCTGCTGTGCCGAACAGGTAAAAGTACCTGCGCCATCTGTTGAGAACGACTGCAACTACCTGCTTCGTTCCGCGGAAGATAAGATCTGACAACATTGCGCCGTGAAAATTCTCTCACTGGATTTGCACGTATGTAAACAGTACACAGCCATCCCGTAACTGAAGCAAAATGTGTATGGAAAGTATTTAATTTGTCAGGGTAAAATTTAAATTACTTAACTCATTAAATATATTTCATATGTTCACACCGCAGGAAATAACCATTTGCGGAAAATAAAATTGAATAATAAATCATTTACATTTTTTTTAAGGAATTCAATTATTTGATTTAATTTAACATTATGCTACCTCTTACGATTTAAGATTTGTACAAACGATGAGGTTTAACAACACTGCAACAACTGTCTCCGACTTGCATCTTTTCGTAGACATTGGTAATGAAAGTGCACCCTCCCCCCTCCCCCATCACATCAAGACGTTTTCCAATCCCAGCAGGAGAAATGCTAGAATAGTTAATTTTTTAGTAGTTTTGGTTTTAACATGCATTTCAGACCGATTTAAAGTTTCGAGTTCTCGCAGTATTTTTTACTTCAAACAATAATTTTTGTCGAATAAAATGAGCTGTTTTCAATGATAACATAATGGGTTTTTGTTACACTTGATTTTATTAAAAGTAAATTATAAATTTCAAAGTCAAATATGCTAGGCCTTTAAATTGTGTTATATTACCATTTTTAATACACAAATCAGGCGCGAAAATTTTATTGGTTGATAAATTACTAAAATGAAAGTGGCTCACGTCTTTATGTCCCTCATTTGTTGAAGGCACAGTGATGTCAATCTCATGTAGTTCACTATATAAAACAGTTTTAGAAGTTGCTACACTGTATGCAGATGTAGTTTGCCATCTCCCTCCCTGACAATTATTATTAAGCGCTTCAGAGGATTAACTATAGGAAAATGAAACCAATATATTTACACTGTTCAGAACGCTCATTGTTTTTTTTTTTTTTTTTTTTTTTTNGTTCTGATTTTTTGAGAGCCATTCAAAACTTTGTCCGAGTACACTTCTCTCTACCAACCTAGCATGATGCTCATAATAAAATATTTCTGTACTTCTTACAGATAATTCTTTGGAAACTGGTTGCCAATGATTTTCTTGTATCTGTACAGATAAAATAGTGCATATTTACAGCACATTATTTTATAAAACATACAAAACTGCTTACGTAGCTCAATATTTACAATAAACTCGAGGTTTACATTACATGCTAGTTAGAACTCGATATTAGTTTCAAACGTTCCAAGCTAAAATTTTGAGAAAATGAGTCTTCATTATTTGTAGTGTTACAAAAATATATTTGGCAACCAGTTGCAAAACAGTTCCTGGTATAATACAGACAATTTTTACAGTGCTGAGTACACTATTTATTTGTTCAGGTAGTTGTAAAATAATTCCAGCCTGTCTCATAAATGTTTTCCACGCTTTCCTATTGTTTCAGCTTATATGTATACTCTTTTAACTTATCGCACATAGTTGTTCCTTCTAAGGACACTGTCTATCACTTTGGACCAAAAACAGAGTTCTCAATAAGAATATTTTTCAATCACCAGACGCTAATGAAAAACATAGCTCCTGTAAACGGTGAGATGAACGAGTATTTTACTGTTCCCGTCTCTGTAAATCGTAAATTGTCTGGTAGCCTTCATCCTCGGTTACAGCTTATATTTAAAATCTGGTTAGTAATCGTTAGTCGGAGTTGCTTATTGTTTACGACAAACGTTAAGAAGGGCTGATCCCGGCAATTTGGCAATTATTCTTAACTTTTCGCTACTATCTAAGAGTATATACATTTTTCCTGGGGGTGGCGGGTGCCACAGGGCATCTCTTGTGCTGTTTAGCATTGTTTGTTTACCTTCCCTTTACAGTGCCACTGCAATTCCAAAATGCCAGTGCAGTATATTAAGGAATAAATAATAATATAACATACTGACAAAGAAAATGTTTTGTGATTAACGACTCTGGAACAATTTTAACGATTGAGTTTTGTTTTATTTTGACATAGTTATCGCTCGTTCGAAGAGAAGATATGCCAGTAATTTCATATTTATTTCCTACTGTTTTTATTTGCAAAATAATAACATTCTCTTACAGAAGATTAAAACCTATACTCTCAGCATGTAAAAATTATAATGCTTATTGATAATACAGTATTTAGTTATATTTTTTCATATATATATATATATATATAAATTACTGCTGAGTAACCACCATATTTCTGGCCTTATCGCTTCAATCAGCATGGATGAAACAATCTTGTAGAACTGCAGGTGTACGTGAAACTAACAAGTAAATACTTACTTTAATCTATATATGTTGATAACTTCTGCAAAATAAAAATAAAAATCCCTGCAGGTGTGTTTCCCGCCCCCACTCGAGTAGATTTTTACCCACGAAATGGCAGGGTTAACAGTTCGGGGGGAGGGGGAGGGGGAGGCATTATTTATTGCAGCCAATTTATTGCGTTTGAGTTTCACTAACCGAAATATTTTATGGCTGAGATTACTGTTTTGCACACTTCGGTCTCTGCTCCTACAATTTCCTGTGGCATAATATAATGCACCGAAATGAAATATACGAAGCCACGACGTGAAAATAGCTCGACAGATATGCGTCACTCAACACTATTATAAAAAATTCCCGTAAAATTACGGAAAGTACCGGTTACAAATTATCCTGACATTTTCCTGAAATTACGTATACTTCGTTATTTTCAGTAATGCTCTCTCCGTAAATTTCACATAAATCTGCTCTTTATAAAAAGGGGCAACAAAAAAAATTTTCACTCTCGTTATGTGGGTGTTTCGCTGTGAATAAAAATGACTGTAAAAAGTTTTAAAATTTTTGTCCAGTAACGGGATTTAAAACTCGGAAGAAAAAAATTGACAGCCCAACACCTTACCCACTCACCTAGCACATTTTCACAGGAAGAAGTATTGTAAATAAGTGATATATATGAGTGATATATGTACACCTCTCAGTCATGTTGTACGGGAGTTTATTTTATTTCAGTTTTACAAACAGGGATAAGAAAAAGAGGTTTTTTTTTCGTAATGTATTTCCCTGTGTATAACAGAGAAATTAAACGATGTTTAAATATTTTGTTCTGNTCGTAATGTATTTCCCTGTGTATAACAGAGAAATTAAACGAAGTTTAAATATTTTGTTCTGTAGTGGGATTGTAACACGAATCGACAAATTAACACTCAATAACTGGAACAATCCACATAGCACAGGTTATACACTGGATATCTCAATTACATCCACAATATCTTAAAGTCATCTAAGTCCTGAAGTAAATCTCTTCAGGATATCCGTTGGTATAGATCATCATCTATAGTCAAGCATGCACTTCCTGGATATCCATTAGATGTTACAAAACCTCCAATGGCTATTGCCTATGGTAAGTTTCTAAATTTAAAGATATCTATAGGATATCCACGACATTTATAACCTTGTGTGGATATTATGCAGACATTTGGATATCTTTTGGCAGTCTTTTGTATGTAACTTTGCTATTCCTGGATGTCCCTGGATATACAGAACGTCCGTGGGGACACCCATTAGATATTCTTTGGATGTCTGTGTGGTATATGGGCACTCATCTACCACACCTTTACACGAAGTACTGTACTTCGTAAATATGGATTTTAAAAGAAAGTGACGAACGAGCCTCTCTTAGTTTCAAGTCGTGTTAGAGCGCTAGTTATTTTGTATTATTTGCGGTTTATGAAACGAGGTAACGAATCAGTAGTTTTATTTTTGTCGTGTGCGTATTTCTCTGCGTATAAAGAAGGTTTTGTCCTGTAGCGGAATTTAAAAAAGTATCGAAGAATTGGCACTCCATGAGTGGTTTGCCAATCACCTACTACTAATTTACACGAAGTAGTATTCTGAAGATGGGATTTTATACGCTTCAGGTATCATGGGCATTGTTCGTGTCTCAAAGTCGAAGCCATACGAATGCGAAGAGCTTCCGTATTTTATATTTACGGAGATCATTTCTGTTATTCGTCATATCGGAGTGCCTTTCCGTAGAATAACTCTATTTCTCTGTAAACGTTTCCGTAAATCGACAGAAATTTCTACGAGTGTGGCTGAAATTTGTTCACAAAGTTGGCAAAAATCGATATCTATCATAGCTCTTCTTCGGTTTTTCTGAACTGGATTCTGAAGACACACAGACTTCCGCTAATGCCTACCCTGCGCTAGAGTTAGCTCACGTCCTTCGCTGCACTCTTCAGAACTGTAGTGACTGCTCGCCACTTCAGAGCCTTGCACGTCCAGACAGAGGCGCTGGAACTGTTGTTTCAGACTGGTGTAGGGAGGAAGTTGCCGGTTCACAAGTCTCCAAGAAACATTGGCGCACTGGTTTAAAAAAAAGAAGGAATCTGAAGACCCTCCTTAAAGTCTGAAACAAGTTTCACACTTTTTACGTTAAGTTTTTTATAAACGAAATAATTGTATAGTGTTAAAGAGGATTAAAAAAACTAAGTTGATTACACTACAGAATTACGTAGCACGTATAACGGTAATTGTTTGTATGGAAACGAATAAAGAATATTTCTACAAAAGAGTTTTTAATAACATCGCCTGCATATATATATATTTGACTTGAGTGACGTATTTCTTTCGTGCTGCTTCTAACGCTGTTGAATTTGTTACATGTCGTTGCGGCACAACGATACTACGATAAACGAATGCATCAGCACAGGGAAATATTTGTTCACAAAGTTGGCAATAACCATTATCTTGATTTGCATTTCCTTAGTTTATATACTTCGGCTGTGGACTTCACTTCACATATTCGGTCATTTAGTCCCTGCATTGTTTCGTAAGGAAACTCCCGAATAAAAATTAGTGTTTTGCGAGTATATGCGTAACTCAATAAATAAATGGTCTGGGAATACGATTTTTTCCCAGTACAGATAAAAAACTATTATCTAAATCCGACACTTCTTACTTTTATCCTATTTAATATATTCAAAGAGAAAACAATATATTATTCGGCTTTGCTGCGCACTTTTCTTGAGAGAAAGGGGAAACAGTGCAAAGTGTATCTGTAGTTTAAACCAATGACTTTCATCCAGTCGCTGCTCGTGGGTTTCAGCACAGGTAGGGCTGTACAGTGATACTGAGTATTTGTGAGGGAGAGTTTTCTAATTAACTACATAACACTATTTAATTAAGTGTGGAAATAAGATTCACGATATTCTAGGGTTTGAGCTAAATTCACCTTTGATTTCACAAAACAAAAAGGAAAAATATGTACGTAGTTGGATTTTATTAAACTGAAAAGAAAATGAAAAATTATTTAAGGGAACGTAGATTTAACGAATGTTTTACGAAAAACTGATTATTTCTTTAGGTTTTTCTTTTAATATCTATTGAAGTGTATAATACACACAAACACAACCTGGCTGAATCTTATCGCCATAGACCTGTATGTGCATCTTAGCAGATAAAACATTATGAATTGATTGAATATCTGTGTAAATACTAAATATTATGTAGCAGCTCTTTTCTTGTTTTCAAAACTTGCTTTGCTTTGAGTGGCAGTAACTAAGAGTGTAGCCCTCTCGTGCGTATATCTTATATACAATTCAAAACGTAATTTAGTTTCATAAGTTTCTTTACAAATTATTTCAAAATATGCCAATTAAAATTAATAAACAAATGTCTCACGCCAACTCAGTTGGGAGAACATGAGAACTCAGTTCAAGGGCTCCGTAGGCATAAAGGTATAGCAACTTTAACTAACTGACGATCAAAGATGGCATAACGCAAGCCAGATTAATTTCCCAAAAAGTCATTCATAATTTTGTGGGCGTTGTCTCTGTGCCGAAAATTCATCATACTTAACTTAAAATAAATCTTGATTATGCAGAAACTCTTGAGATCTTCTGTAGCTGGTTCCGCTGGTCGTGGGCCTTTGTTTTCCCTCACTAGGCTTTGGAGCCTTGGGAACGCCACTAGAGTCCTTGCCGTACCACATGCAATCGCGGTAGCTCAAACTTGGCTTTAAAATAATCCGCGTTTATAGCGCGTGCAGACTTACAATATTCTTATTCAGATGCCGCGCGTCTTCGCCCTATCGGCAGTCTGCATTCCTGTGTGGAACTCGGCCAATTAACCAGCAAAATTATAATATCACTCAGGCCGATGACCCACTAGGTCATCGCCTGCCTGACAGAAAAACTAAGATGTCTAAAAGGCTTCAGTAAAACTACATACTTAAACGACGCCTTTAAACATCGCGCCAATCACGAGACGGCTACAACATATTTTACATATACGTCTTGTGTTAACATAGCAACCAATCAACAAATTCCTCTATGCAAAGCGGCCTACATAAAAATAACTTTGTGACTGAAAACAGGAAGACTTACAAACATAATTTTCTGAGGTTAAAAACAACTTGTAATTAATAACATCAATTAGAGCTGTAGTAAATAAAATGTATCTGCCACAAACAAATAATAAATGAAAATAACAAATATTACGTTGACATTCACACTGAAAAAATAAACTGAGATAACTGTGACAGGAATAAGTAGTAATTATTTGAGGCGTTACAATATTGTAAACTAAATACTTGCTAAATACTTGCATGTTATCAACTGAATTCAAATAAAAATTCTGGAATCCAACTTGCCTAGTGTCATTAATGACCATACAGTATGACATTATGCTCCTAAATATTTCCTTAAAGTACATGTAAAAGAATACTATACATGAATGAATAGGCAACATACAAATTTCGCAAATATAGTTGAGAATGATACAAACACATTTTCATATGCGTATGAAAATAAAAATGTCCCATTTGTTGCATAAAAATCAGTTTCGACAAAGTTGTTTTAGTTTTAAAACAATAACTTTCGCAGCCGCTGTCACGTGAATGCGGAACGCTCTCTCATTGGTTTGACGTCACTAGTCACACGCCGGCGGCCGGCCCCGGCACGTTGCAAACACGCAGCGCTAAGATGGAAGGCAACTGTGTGAAAGCGCAGTCGGACAATCTGCCACGAGTAGATACCGATATGCTACTTGATTGCTCCAATTCCCATTGTTTTGTAGAACCTGAAATAAGAAGTGTAAAATTACAAAGATAGAAACGTGTCTCATATCGCACAGTCATGATATTCAAATCCACGGTAGGCCTACATCACATGTTAAAACTTATTTGTTTGTATGTTTTATTGAGGTAGTACGTATTATTATCATCTGTGTTTAAGTTTACGATTGCTAAGATTAAAAGTAGGAAATTTAAATATGGGATAGGTATTTCATTACCAAGAATAACAAAATTGTAATGAAGGCGACTGCAGTGAGCGTACTGTGTTGTCACGTGCCATGCCTGATGTCTGTGATAAATTTAACTAAATTATTTAGAAATAAAATGTAATGTCGAGAAAGCAAGTTACATATATTTCCGGATCCTAAACCACGTTTCAGTATTCATCAAACACTTTTTTCTGTTAATAAATGTCAGATAACTAGCAGTATGGTCACAGTAGGCCTAAAGCTAGCACGCCTACCCGACACCGCTCGACTTCTCGAGCAGCTGCGGACAGAACACCGCGCTGCCAAATATAGTGTTTAGAAACAAAAAAAATATTTTAAAAATAACTTCCTTATTTTATTGTTTCTTATGTTTTTCGTACTTAACGTGCCGTTTATTATTCTGACGTCACGATATCTGTGTCTACACTTTCTTTTAAAATGTAAGAACTGTACACATAAGCTGAAAATAAAGACATTGTAGTTTGAGAAACACTTAATACCTGGGATGAAATTAAATGCAGTGAAGAAAATCTGCAATAAAAGCTTAAGAATTTGTTTTATTCCTCAAAAGCTGTTTTTTTCTGTTTATTTAAGAGAAAAGGTTATAAAAGTAACAGTTTACTTGCGTAAAACGCTTAAGGTTATTTTGTGTAAATTTTGTGGACCTAGTCTCGTAATTTTTTTGTAACGTCCATCTTAGTAAATTAGAAAAAAGGGGAAGGGAAAATATGAAAGTAATATCATATTTGATAAACATTTCTAAAAACATGCATTAGTGTTTTGAAAGTAAAAATTAAGTTTATATTTAACTTAAAATTGTTATGCTTATAAAAGCTAACTAGAGACAAATCAAAACAACATAAGTTTATTACAAATTGCTATGTTTGAAAATATCGTATAATATAAACCAAAATTTTTGCGAAAGGGACTCTAAACTCCACCCAAATAATTTTATGTTTAATTTGCATAGCTTAACATTGTGACGTGTTATTATTTAGGCATACAATGTGAATACAGCCTAAATATGATACATGTGCTCTTGAAACTAATGTTAGAAGTTATATTAAATTAATAAGAAATATATATACCAAACCCCGTCTGTTAGGCCTAACTTGGAATGTAGAAACACACAAAATGTAAAATTTACATTCTGTGGCTACATTTTTTGTAAATATATTTATATGCCTTTATTATTATGAAATACGTTAACACATTTTTTTATGCTCACGTCTACGTCACTACGAATTACTAAACGCGTTGTGGTGCGTATTAAACGATATCATAGTACCGTAATGAAGGTTAGGTCAAGTGTAAATAGTAGATATTAAGAAGTTCAGTGTTAAAACTACCTACATAAGGTAAACATACACACGTTAAAAATAATTACGTACGTCAACATGGTCTTCGCAAACAAAAATAACTGATTTTGACGAAACATCTGCAATGTCTCGCCTAACTGCGTTAAACCACGTCTTCCTGTTTGTTTCGTTTTTTTGTAACTAAAAAATATTTTATCAGGAGTTTTGCGAGATGTACTAGTACACTGCGGTACAATGAACCATTTCGATGATTTTGGTATATTTGACTCTTTAATTTCTTTTTCCATTACTTCAAACAATTTCTATCTAACCAAATACGCATCACCGCTGAAGTAAACAAACGCGGCGGCCAAGGTTGTATCTGACTTGTGACGTCACGGAGTGAGCAGGCGCGACAGGCGCGTTTTGGCGGGCGTTTCAAACGTAAAATTTTCATTCAGTCATAACTTCTTCAAAACTAATTTTTAAATCGTGATACTTTGTAAATACATTTATAACACATAAATTATTGAAAACCAAGTGCCAGCAAAAAATGGTGCATGTTGGCAACTGCATAAGGAAGGAATATATGCTATAATAAAATTCTTGAACAACACAAAATAGTTTTTGCCAACATTTCAAGTCAAATTTCTAGTAATTATTTTAGTGACATTTTAGTAATAAACATACACAAATGGGCAGAAAAATAAAAAGTTTCATCGTTATTCTCCTAAACGAACATTTGACTAGTGAAATATTCAGTTGACTTAAAATATCCGTTTCGCTTAGATTTTCATTAAGTAATTTGATTTCTTACCGAAAACTATAATAAAAGATGATTTTTTTTTACCGCTTCATTATATAGAATTATTCAAAAATGATGTGGCATGGATAAATTAGCTTTACTTTTGGCATCATTCATTTTGAATAATTCTGCATTAAAATAGTTTTGTCCCAAAACAAAATTATTTTAACATGGCAATTTCCTTTCTCGTTCCCAATTTTATAGTGTACGGATAAAATATTCCCGCCATTTTATTTTGTGGTTTTCAAACGAAAGATATTTGTAACACTACAAATAATAAAATTGTATTAAATAAGTAAGTAATTATTTTGACACACTTTTCATGAAAACCAAATAAAGCACTTTTTTATTCATATCCACGCAGCCGTTTGTGCTGATCATACACGTCACAAATAAATGTTATTTGTCTGCTGCCAACTTGATGAAGGCTGATTCATTATGAAGTCATTTGCTTTTAACTTAATTTTTCTCCTCTAGTGATAACTGAGAAAAAGAGATGGCTCGTAAACATGCCACATCCAGGAGAGGAGAGAACTTCTCAGATGATCCCTCACAGAAAAGAAATGGTTATGACTACGGCCACCCGTTTTTCGCAAAAAAAATTTATGCGGAGGCTAGACTTAAATGTCCTATGTGCACACTTGCAGTATTCATTTGGCCATTGGCCGCTCGTCTTTGCGTGAAGACAGTCTGTTAAATGAGAGAGCCAATAGGAACTAAGTTTCTCCGATCCCGAATCGTCCGCGAGTCGCGGGCAGACAGACAGGACGCGTAACAATTCAAATGATCCAATCACGAAAGAGGTTCTGGACTAAAGTGCGTTGGAGCACAACTTGTCTTGGAATATTTTCGCGACAAACATGTGCCCCTAGTTACGACGTGTTCAGCGGTTTCTCGTCCCCGAGCTGCTGCACGTAAAGGCGATCAAGTCGCTTATGCGCGAGCCACTGTCGCCATTAGCGGCCACGTTACAGCATCTTCACCGTATCTTCACTCTATTTTAAATTAAAATTTTGACAAATCACCCCACGTAGGGCATGTTTGGTTGTTTCCTTAATAAATCATTCATTGCAATCGTTTTATACTTCCGATGACATTAACGTACCTAATTTCAACGTAAACTGAAACATCCAACTATTTTTGTTTATAAATTGTGCTGTTTATTTCACACGGTGAGAAAAGAGGTATGTTGGCGATGGCTAATAAAAAATAGTTTTTTTCTGTGTTATTACGTAGTCTTCAAGACCCGTTTGGGGGCCGCGGTGGTGTCGTGGTCAGACTACCCGCCTCCCACCTAAGCGTTCCGGCGTCGATTCCCGGCGGGGTCGCTGCCGGATTTTCACACGCGGGAATCGTGCCGGACTATGGCGCTGATCGGTGGGTTTCCTCGGGGATCTCCCGCTTCTGCCACCCTTACATTCCGGAGCTGCTACACACTCACCTAGTTTCACCCTCACCGGCTCTCAAGACCTCGATGTTAAGGCTGTTGCCTGGTTTGAAAGCAGTGAGAATTTGGTATAGGGAGATGCCTGTTAATGAAATTCGTTTTTTTTTTCTTTTTTGGAGTTCCTGTTAAAGAAAGGCATATTCCACCGGGAACTTTTTAAAAATACGTGCTCCTTTGCTAAGGAAGCCTTTTGTAACATTAATGTATAACCTGTTTTCTGAAGAAAAAAAACCGAATAGTTAATAATTATATAAAAAATTACTGAAAAATTAATTTTTATATTTGCGTCGATAAAGAGCTTGAGGGTATCATTTCCCGCACTTAGGTTTTTGTTTCAAGTTAATATATTCAAAATTGGCTTTAAAAACCCTAATTTCACTAACATGTATTTCCCTATACTAAGTTCTCACTGCTTTCAAACCAGGGAACAGCCGTAAGGGCCGCCAAAATATCCCCACTCCACTTCACCCAAGACTAGTTTACATGCGGTGGACGGGTGTGTGGCGAGAAGCCTGAAAGTACAAATATAGCAAGGGGCTCCAAGAAAGTTTGGAGTAACCCCACGGACAGACCACACGTGACGGCGTCCGGCGTGTGNTTCGGGTCGTTTTTCATGTGGATACGCACAAAGAAACTTTTGGTAAAAAGCAGGTAATTACAGGCGGGCTGGATACGCAGGAAGAAATTTTGCATTTGTTTTGGCCTTCTAAGGACTTAGTTTGGATACGAAATAGACGACTTTTTGGGTAGATTTTATGTATCATTGGATACGTAATGTAATGTTTTTTTGGTGATTTGGATACGTTATACGAAATAATCACCCACCAGCGTTCTATATTTCTAACATAAATGTATCTTATTTTTGATTGTACTGAACTTTTACTTATATTCTATCTATGAATTATAATAATTTATTTATAATTAATATGAATTAAAAAAGAAAGAAAAAAGTTGTATTGGTAAGGGCTTGTAATAAACAGTTCTTATGCAAAATATTATTACACCGAGTGTGCACGAATGCTGTGCGTTCTCCCTTCGGTTTAATTTTCTAGCTTGGCCAAGCTTCGTTCGCATGAGGCGGAGGAATATCCTGGAAGTAGAACTATAGCAGGACTTCAGAATAGTCGAAAGTAACCGTGAATGGACTATACATTCACCATAGCATAGCTCCATTTTTATATATTTTTTTTTTTACATTTGCAGTAAAACGGCTGGACGCAGAAAACTATTAAGGTGATGGAAACTTCCTGATTAAAGTGGGTTCCTGTGAGCTTCTCTGCGCACAGAACCATTATATCAATTTAAACTATTTCTGATATTAGTAGTAGTGACTGTATAGGCTGTTCCGTAAACTCAGGATGAGGTAGAAAGATCTCCGTCTTTTCTGCATGTCCCCACTGACTCGCCCATCGCGAGTACAACTGTCAAAGTCACATGGTCCGCAGTGATAAACGTTTTAAGTTTCGAAAAATTTTACAGACCCACCCTTTTATATGAATAAAGTACTTTGACGACCAACTTGAATATGACTTAGCTGCATTAAAACTTGGCTAGAGGAACTGCGCAAACATCGCAAAGCGCATACTTACATAAATAGTGTTCTAACATCAACTCATACTCGCATTGTTTTATTGTAGTGCTGTTGGCTGAAAACTAGTCCAAAGCTGGAACAGGGACAGTGGCTGGAGAGTGGCTACTATGCAACTCGTGTGCGCACTCTACCTCATTTTCCCCTCTACGCGTTGTTCGCGATCAGTTCGGTGCTTTTGAAAGTTTCTGCTTTGGATATAATTTCTGTTTAATTTCTATCCTCCCACCACGGACACAGTTATTTAAACTCATCCGCAGCTCAAGTGCAACTGCAAATTTGTCTGGCATGCAAATACGTTACTATTGTCCCAATGCACTTGTTAACAACTTTTTATTTGCGGCAACAAATCACGTCTTCCAGCAAAGAAAGCGTTTGACAGTGTGCCAGTCGGCGTACACGTTAGAATATATACACGTAGGGGCGGTGGCGTTTTTCAAAAGTTAATTTTAAAAGCGCTTAATTAACCTACAGTAAAATGCACGCAAGCCTCTTGACGTCTTTTGTTGGTGCCGAGTCTTTAATGCCGAGGAGAAAAACAATCATAACGAGTAATACACTGCTATAGAGAAGTAAACCGGTACGTCGATCCTAGCATTTTACCATTTAACAGTGCCATTCCATGCTTCTAGATGTTTTCCTTATTTTTGCAAAATCTCTAGTCAGTAATCCTGTACTTCGAAATGAAAATCGCTGAGACACTGGGATGGGAGAAGACGCAATGACTTATTGATAGGGGTAGTGATATTTCGCGAAAAGTTTTCGAGACAAGATACAGTCCAAAAACTGTAGGGTCGTCCAGCTTCTTTGATTGGCTAGAAAATGTTCTGGCCCGTGTTAACCTTTTGTGCAAGAATCACGAAGGTTCAGTGTCGGAGTTACTTAGTCCTGAGTGGCTTGGTCAAAGGCGGACACGGCACCAGCAGCAAATTGAGGTATAACAACAGCTGAGGTGTGTATATAGTATTGAAGTCTACTGTGTGCTCCGATTTTTACGCGAAAAGTCACTGGCCGTACTTATTTATAATCGCAACACAGCTGTTGCGATTATAATAGTTTTAATGGAAACGTCCCAATTTCTTCCTTATACTCCCCAATAATCTTAAAACAAGGGAAACATTTCAGACTGGAATAACGAGCAAATGAAAACAAAAATGAAGCGGTTAATTTCTGAAGTATGCGCAGTTAAGCGATAGGATTGCAAAAACGAAAAAATTTGAGGAAAAGTGTTTTGCGTATGTTGACCATCATTTCCTCGGCATTTAAAATACCTTAGAGACTAGCACGAAAATGATTAAGTTGTCTAAAGTTATAACAAATAATAATGCAAATGCACAGTCAACACGTTTTATAATGAGGAAAGGGCGACCATTTGAAGGAAACGCCTCACCATACGAGTTACTTTTTGTATTTGTAACTTACTTCAATTACGCTATGGATATTTTAAATGTTTAAAGTTCGTTTTACCATAGTTCGTTCAACACCGCCCACTTCCACGCCACACAGAAGAGCCACTTTTGAAACTGTGCTTGGTGGATGTACACGCCCACGTTCAATGCTACAAAGGATTTATTTCGCGTGACGAGCGTGTGAGAATTTCCTCCGCCTTTTTCCTCCCACGGCGCCTTTGCGGATCGCTGGAGGGACGTCCTGGTCTCTCGGCGAGTGACGTCACACGCCGCCCCTCAGTGGGTGAAGGCTGCAGCACGACTTGCGAGGGCTTTCCTCGGGAACTGCACAACTCCGAAGAAGAAACGTGGCGGGCTTGCCGATGCAAGTCTGATAATTCCCTCCCCCCCCCTTCCCCAGGGGGGGGGGGAGAGATATTGACAGGTCCGCAGGATCGGACCGTGACACGAATACTGGTCGCCGCGAATTGGTACAGCTTCATGGAGCTGCAATGCGTCTGATTGGATCTCGTGATTCCCAATTCGGAGAACTACCACATCCCCAAACTGTGCGTGTTCGGCTGGGAAAAGATACTAAATACATTTAAAAATAAACCGTAGTCATCTTAATAATTAAAAAAATAAAATTAAAAGTTAACAGGTATTTAAAGTACGCTCTAAATTCTAATCAGTGGAAAACCACTGGCTCGCAGTGAAATTCAACAACTCGAATCAGTGGAAATAGCTCAACTTCGAATCAATGGAAAATCACTGGTTGTTTCAGTGAAAAAATTTCACTGATTGAATAAATGATGGCCAGCAGTATGCGGCAAATGATTGTACAAATAATTACGAGAAATAAAGATATTTCCGATAGTCACTATTTATATTGCACAATTTACCGTAATTTAAACAAGTAAAAATACCTTTTGTGGGTAATGAGAATTGAACCCATGCCCTCCCCACTATGCGTATGTTTAGTTGAGCTATCAAAACAACATCGAAAAATGAACGGGAAAATATATGTACTATGATATCGTTGTCGAAAGAATGTAGTTTTGAATAGTATGTCCTTGCTTTTGGTTTTCAGTTTGATTGGTAATGTTAGGATTGTTAAAACAAATAGTACGTACGAATGCACCCACTTCACCACATTTAACGTAGTTTAAACCTTCAACCCGAACGCTATGATGATTACGGGAAAACGAAATTAAAGACTTAAAAACGGAAAGAAAGACTGAATGTTAATGTTACCTCGTAAAATAGTATAATAAATGACTAAAACTCACATTTTATAATGCATTTTTTGTTTGTTTTATTAGTTAGTGCGTTATTTAATTTGATACACGTTGTTTAACTGTAATTTGATACACGTCGATTAGATGAGCCATCAGTCAAATGACAGATTATTGAGAGAAAAAAAAGTGAATAGAATGGTTGATGAATAAGTGGAAAATGTCAGCGAATCAATAATTTAAGGATAACTGGCATTTTTTTTCACTAATTCATCCGTTAAATTCACTGAAAGGACTATTGGACCAATCAGGTATAGTGAAATTCTCACTGATTCAGATTAAGAGAGTAGTGCTGGTTTTAACAAAAAGTGTACATGTTATTTTCAACGCTGCAGGTTTTTTTTCAAAGACGTATTAAAGACAAGAAGGTGATGCTTTTAGAAATGCGAATACGAGGCTGTGGGTCTGACATATTGTGAACTCATCTCTGCGTGGCGTCGCTACGTCGCACGTATTCCACCTGCGCGTGCGAGCTGCGCTATAAATCAGCTTTGAAACGCCCAAGGTGACTGGGCGGAACACTTTGCGTCAGGGGACGAGCAGAAGAATAAAAATAAAAAGTGGGTCATTGAACCAGTCAAGTTGAAAACCTTCCTCCCGCGCTGTTTTCGGTTCATTCTGACTGCGTGTTTACTTACAACATTGCTTGAAGGAAGGAAAAAAAAAGTGTTTAATTCATAACAACGCCTGCGTTTAAATAAGTTGGTGACAGTGATATCCTGAAATGCATGCAAGGAAGAAAATACATTAAAAGGTGAAAGGACGTTTACAAGTCGAATTAAATAAATACTAGAACCTTTCCGTCTGTCGAGTTATACAGAGGGCCTAGTTTTTAACTTTCCCCACAAAATCCCATGTGTGGTCGTGAAGTTTCAGCTCTACAAAATCTAGCTTATATGCTATTTCGGCATTTACAGGTGTAGAAACTTTCGCTTCTCCGAGACAAACTTATGAATACTCTCCAGGCTTGAATTACTTTCCCCCGAAATTTGGCACAACCAGAAATTGCAGCTTCGTGGCAATGCTGACCTTGAGAGCTGAAGCGAAAACACTGCACGGCATTGAAGTGATGACCAACTTCTGCAAAAACAATGTAGTTTGTGCAACCGAAACCGCAACCGCTTACGCCTGAAAGGCTGTGGTTAGTAAACATTAACGCGAGGCGCAACACTGAATGGAACATTTCCCATCTTCCCCGGCCGGCAGTTTGCTTTGGCGCGAACGGCAATGTGTAATGGCGTGCCAAAAAGTTCAATTGCAAACATACTCAAATACGAATTCCAGCAAAATTCCGCTGTCTTTGAAATGAGTTAAACTCATCTAGGCGTTTCGATATTATTAATTATAAATGAAATATTATAATTGATTGATAAAATATGAGTAGAAGTTCTATTTAATAAAAAATAATGTACTTTTATCCTAATAGAACCATTAAACGCTTGTGATGCACGACGTATTTGGGAAACAACCAATCACGTTATGCACGGGGTGATTTTTCAAAGGTTTGATTCCAAAAGTGTGAAGTAACCGCGAATAGAATATAAAGTGATGAAGGGCACGTTAGTAACTCTTGCCTGAGGTCTTTCTCAAACCTTAATTTCGTGTATGACCGTCCCGTGTGATAGCACGACATCGCCGGGCCCAGTCGGCGCCCAGCGTAGTCATACTTCGAAGTGAAAAGAAAAACAGTAGCAATAGGACTTTTTTTTT
>NQII01000960.1:639470-707416 GCA_002778355.1 Clitarchus hookeri | reverse complement strand
GGGGGGGGGGGGAGGACAGCTACAAATAACTCAAACCAACAGCCCTCGTCTTATAACAATTAGTTTACGACACGGCAACATCGCCTTATAACAATTAGTTTTCTTTTACGTTAATATATGTATTATTAAAACGTATTAACTAGGGACAAGAATAACATAATATCACCTCTAGGGAAGGATTGAGGTTAAGGATTTCGAGAATTACTACACTTCAGACCAACATTAAGTCTGCAGGTGGGTTGAACAGTTACACAGTTTAAGTTTTATGATTGCAAAATTTATGTGAATGTTCGCATCGGGGTGACAGTTACTGGCACTGCACTCCTAAAAATTATTGAAATTACTATTATCATTATTACAACCAGTCTGTTCATTCGGTTAAAAAAAAAATCATGGGCAGAGGAAATACACGTAGCAGCGTGATGGCATGAGCTCATCTTTCCTAGGGAAGTANGGGGGGGGGGGGAGGACAGCTACAAATAACTCAAACCAACAGCCCTCGTCTTATAACAATTAGTTTACGACACGGCAACATCGCCTTATAACAATTAGTTTCCTTTTACGTTAATATATGTATTATTAAAACGTATTAACTAGGGACAAGAATAACATAATATCACCTCTAGGGAAGGATTGAGGTTAAGGATTTCGAGAATTACTACACTTCAGACCAACATTAAGTCTGCAAGTGGGTTGAACAGTTACACAGTTTAAGTTTTATGATTGCAAAATTTATGTGAATGTTCGCATCGGGGTGACAGTTANGTGGGTTGAACAGTTACACAGTTTAAGTTTTATGATTGCAAAATTTATGTGAATGTTCGCATCGGGGTGACAGTTACTGGCACTGCACTCCTAAAAATTATTGAAATTACTATTATCATTATTACAACCAGTCTGTTAATTCGGTTAAAAAAAAAATCATGGGCAGAGGAAATACACGTAGCAGCGTGATGGCATGAGCTCATCTTTCCTAGGGAAGTATAGTAAACGGCAATGAAGTTTACACCCTCAAAAAAAATCGAAATCCGTAATTTTAGTTTTTACGCATTTTTGNAAAAAAATCGAAATCCGTAATTTTAGTTTTTACGCATTTTTGCATAACACTTAAGTCATCAAGACATCAAACTATTATCCCTCCGTCGTTAGCAGTTTTAATGGGCGCATACCAATCAGTGCGCTAGTTAATAAATACACAAATAGGGGCAGTGAGATTTTACAAAGGTTCATTTCAAAATTGCTCGGTTAATCGTGAACAGTCAGTATAACAAAAATGGAGGGAAGGGGAACACGAAAGCGTCTCGCTTAAAAAACTGCATTCTTGGGGAATTAGGAGTTGTTATAAAATGCAGTATTACTATTCATATCTTCTACTGAGAACGACACAACATTTCGCTGATGCCCGTAAAGCTAAAAATCATTCATTTCTTTCGTTAAATTATGCTGTGAAGTCGGAATTACGACCCCTTGATAGCACTCATCATGGAACTACTTCACGTTTTCGCGTGTATTTAAGACGTGTGGTTTCGGGTAGTAACTAACCGCCTATTGTTCAATCACTCACATAGTAATTACTAAATATTGTTTATAAGGAATATTTGCTGTTATTGTGTCATTCGAAATTAGAAGAATGCCAAAGGATGGCTAAAATTTTTGCTAACGTGCTTCTTTCTACGAAAGTAAAAAAACAAGAACTTGTTTTGAAATTATTGTTTGGCCATTAACACACAAAATACAACACACGATATAGCAAACATTTATTCTATTAGAATTAATCCAAAATTATTTAAACACCTTCATGTACTCTTGACAAAGAAACTATTATGCAAAGTCACACAAATGCTATGTATAATATTTTTTTTATAAATACTTCAAAAGTTTCAATTAAACTTAAATGAAAGACGATTTAGCATATATGTTATAACTTATCATTACGACTTGCATTATTAATAATTAATACATACAAAAAATAAATATTACATGTGGTAGCAACACATCACGTTAAGATCTAACAACGAAGGGATTTCAAACTAAATTTTACTGAGAATGCAATTACAGTGGAAAATGTTGGCCGAGCCTGATACGCTTACGCGAAATTGTTTGTGGCAATCATTGCGAGACGTCAACACACCACACCTGGTGTGAATCCGGTTTCAACCTTGGTCGCAACGAGTTCCTATGCGTCTGCAGGTGGGAATCGACGTGTGGGCGCTAGACGCTGACGTGTCTGTCTGCCTCGAAGCCGACGCGCAGACCAAGCTTCGCGAGTACGCATGGTAGCAACTCAGGGGCGGTGCAGCACCTGTAAGTATGCAACCCACACGCCGGGCGTGACGTGTGTGTTGCTGTCCCAGTAGGCGTTCAACGCCGAGATTTGCTGTCACCCACGAAAACATTTTCTTCCTTTGCTTCTTCCATCATCATCATACATACAAATTTGTTTAAATAATTTCCCGACATTCGTGCACTGCAACTATAAAAACTTTTTTTGAGAATTTTTTTTTTAAACGACTTACCCGCTGATGAAATTTTTTTTTTCGAAGACATATGTAAAACATAATTGGTAACGTGATTAATGCACTGAGATAAATAGTTTCCCAGATAAATTATGCTAGGAATTTATTTCATGCCTTAGTAGCGAATGGCACAACGAACTGTTGTACATACCTGTCTAGGATAATAGAGTTTAATCCGTCAGATTTTCATATAAAGCATAATTCGCTTCACGTGCCTGTTTGCAAAAATTCGAAGCAATAGTACAATAATCAGCGTGAATAACGGTAAATATAAAAAAACCAGTTGCTGTATGTTGTTTGCGGCTGGATCCACCACTGGGAAAATAAGGCAAAAACTACATCACCGAAAGATTTGTTGTTGCTGAAAATTAAAATGCTTCTAGTGGATGGGCAGAACATTTCAAGCTAATCACCGTATTCCAACAATTAAATCAAACTGGGTTTTTGGTGTAAGAACTAATGCTGCCAAAATAAATTATAACAATCTATATTCTCTTAAAATCACTGTTTAATTAATCCAAGTCCCCGTTTCCCTCGTCTCTTCGGTCAAACTGATCCTGGAAGTATCGTATGTTAATTAAATAGTATTTTAGCCTAAATGTATAATTATTAGCAGGAACCTAATGACATAACAATTAGTAGCCACAGTCCTCTCTTTGCAGTCATATTCGCCGTCGATTTTAATTATTTTTTAATCACGTTGCTTTACTGTACGACTTAAATGTGGTTTCAGCAAATATGAAGCATAAATAAATATTAAAAGTTATATTAGTATTTTAGCTATTAATATACATTAAATATGCTGTATTAATAGATTTAAATAACTTTACTATACACAAAAATCCGGTAGGTTTCAAAAATTGATTAACTGAAGTAATTGTTATATTTTCTTTAGTACGAAAAGATGCCATTTATTTTTCAGCCCAAGTCATATTTGCTTACTTACCTTCATTTTACGTGTAATACGCATTTAAGATGTCAGGGTGTATCTATCAATATTCTGGAATATACTCACTATTGCGAAATGTTATCGAACTCGTTCTGAAGAATAAACAGTCTGCTATGATCTAAGGTGCAAATCACGAAGAGTTAAAAACCAAATTTATGTCCAAAGAAAATTTACGCATACGCCTTAACAGTTCCAGTTTCAATAAACATGGTCATCGATATGAATGCTAAATAATTCTTATGAAAAATGTTTATATCTTATCTGGAGGATGAGAAGTTCCATGAGAAAAATCTTGATGTGGAGTGTATATTCTATATTCGACACGCTAACTTACAGCTTTCAGACTTATACTGAATTTAAAATAATAAATTTGGAAGTAATGTCACGAAACATAACCTAAAACTATATTTCCGCGGGCATTACTCTGAACCCGTTTAGGTTAAATATTACTGGTAACCTATAGTACTGATCTAAAACATCGTGTAAGCAGCAGCCACACATCACTGAACATTTGTGACATAACGGAATGCAAGTGAGACAGAATTTTGTGACTTGCGAATATACTAGTACGTATAACTTGTCTCTTTATTAGTATTTCTTCTAAATTCGACTGAGCCACTAAGACACTGGTCTATACCATGTTTGAATTCTTTTTCTGCAGAGGTGATGGAAGCTGGCAACCCGTTTTGGTAATAAGCTGCACTTTGCAGTTCCTCTATGCAATGCCGATTTCATTTGTATACTGTACGCTGATGCTGTGATAATCCATTTTCATTCTACGCAAGTTAATTTGCGAGTCACGTAAAAAATAGTTCAAAAGACGTACAACCAATGCCATGGAAACTTACGTTTTTTTAATATGTTTTAACTCCTTTACAGCAAAATTAATGTTGAGCAATTTTTTAGTACAAATTACTAGCAAATTTTGTTAGCAATTAAATGTGCCGATAATTACATCAAATTTAATTTTTGTATTTTCTTTACGGACTCGCATAAAAAATTAAAACCCAAACATGTTACTTTCACTTCTCGGTAACTATTTCCGGAGATGAATCATGTAGATGAATTGTAGTTAGTAGACACTCTAAGTTCTTTTGGCAGAGTCCGCTTATGCAGGCGTCAGTGGGTTTTACTATCACAGATTTACTGCTGATCGCTATTCGGGAGGTCACCCGTTAGCATCTCATTTATGATATTCCTGGGCGAATACACTCGCGTACTTGGAACCTAATACGGACAACCCCACTACTCGTCAGCAAGTTCTAAAATAGCATCTTTTAAACTGGTGCAAAGATTCACAAGATTGCTCGAAAAATAAGATAGTAGGCCTCCCCCCCCCCTTTTTTTTCTCTTTCTTACAATTCACCGTGTCTCTCTCCAGACACCTACAGAAACAAAAATTCTGCATTTATTTTATAAGTTATACTAAACTTATCCAACTACCAGAATATATTATTAATGCCTCGTATTCTAAATTACAGTTATAAAAAATCGCATCGTTATATCGTGCTTTCATACATTCTTATGATAGACTGTTGTCTCGCCAAGTGGTGACATATAATACTTCCAGCATCTCATTCGCTGGCCCGAGTGGCCTGAATGCTTTCGGGCATTTACTTGTATTCAGTTTCAACCCAAAGCATCTCCGAGCTTCCTACCTGTCGTTGTGTCGAAGTGTCTAAGTGCAGTGCAAAATTGCTTATACTAACGTCGGCGTATCGAATCGAGAAAACCAGCTTTTCCAAGTATAAAGTCACGAACAACATCTACTGAATTGAACTGATGTCCTCCTCTTTTCTATTCGCAGTCTACCGAGTTGTACACTCTGCCTGGTTTCCTCATTATTGATACACAATTTTTACCTCTGTATTTTCATTCAATTTCTAATGAAAGTTCTAGCGACACCTCAGGCAACACACTTTCTTTAATAAATTAACTTAAGTAACCATGAATATTACCTAACCTACAATTTGACGTATAACAATATTTAAATTCTCCTCGGCAATAAATAAGAAAGAACTTGAAAAAAAAAATGTAATCCTATGCGTGATACGTCTTCGTAACTGTTTATTACTAAGCAGGAAGCTTCACCAATTAGTTACAAAAAAAGTTACATAAAATTCTAAAATTCGAAATCTAGTTGCCCACCAACGAATAAGAAAATTCTTCTGATCTTTACACGGAACTGATGACTGATCACTCAAAGACGTTCACAAATAGCTTAACCATTGTTTCAGTGAGGTCTATTTTTATGTAACATAAATATTGTATTTAATATTTTTATATATAGAGGGAATAGTATAAGATATATTCTTTTGGAGAAAAACAAAAAATATAATGAAGTTGTAAATATTTCAAATGTCCTTGAGGTTCACGGTGCACAATGATGTTGGTCGTTAACTTTTCCTTTGTTGTAAGTCGGTAAAATGATCGCAAGACTAATCGCAAAACGCGACCTTAAAAGGCAAAGACCATGTGTTTTTCAGGCCGACTCCCTAACCACCTGTAGCACGATCTCTTCTTGTTGCCCATGAAATCCCCAAACAATGGGTTATTTTCCCCTCGCCGTCTAAAACGTGCTCGGTTTCAACGGGAATGGATTGTCTCGAGCCGATACTTCTTCCATCGGCATCTCACGAAGACGAAACGACGACCGAAAAGGCAATTATGCTTATTTGGGTCATATCACCCTGGAAGGATAACTCCTACAGATCTATGAAACCAACAACTGGAAATAAGTTACTTTGGTATTGGGTAAAAGTGTCCGTGGAGAACTTAAAACTTCCCTTCCCACATGTAATACCGAGGTAGATTATTTTAAGTATCAGTCCAATAATATTGACAAAAAAAATTTTTTTTTTTTTCATTTTGTAAAGAAAAATGGTATTAGTAAACGTAATATGACTGCATTTATATAACGTACCTTTATTTTCTCAATAAGCGTTCTCACTTGAACATAAATCCGAGATTTGGACATGGTGAAAAGGAAATGGTTGTATTTGAAAGTTGTACACCACAAACGGTAGCACTTATAAATGCCTTTCCCCTAAATAATACAGTTTAACGACGTGGCTACGTCTCCATTATGTGAGCACTCCCTACTGGCAAAAATTAATGTGTAACAAAATTATTGCACACGGGTTCCGGGAAGAAAGCGCACACTATTTAATTATACGTACAGCACAATCAGAAATTACCCATTTACTATTCACAAGTACTTAATCATATCCATCACGACCGCCACTTAATGGAAGTATGAGAAAATTTTCATCACTACGAAAATATCGAAACTGGCTGTAAGATTACTTTTAAAAATATACTAAGAAAACTCAAAATCACCTTTAAGTATCGTTTCACTAAATTTATTCCTTTAGCATAAATGGTATACTACAAAAATTTATTTATACAGCAATATTTAGTGCGGTATACTTTATAATTCAGCGCCATATACTAAAGGTGAAATGTGACCTGTATTCACAGTAAGTGGGTCGTTATAACCAAGGGGGAGGGGGTTGACAATTTTCACTCCATGATGTTCAATTTATCATCTTTTAAGGTTGGAAGATTTAAGTTTGAAAAATTAATCACACTTGTATGATTAATAAGAATATTTTTTCCCGACTTACGGATGACATAGGCGTGTGCTTCAAAATAAAAACTTAAAAGTTATTTTTTTCAATTTAAAATTAAAAGTATATTATTTTGTAAGTTTTAGTTAACTGTCGATAACTAATAAAGGCAGTGGTGATATTTCCTTAAATAAAAATTTTCTTCGTTGCACCATGCAGAGTACACATAACTAGAAAACTACCTGTCTGACTGCTCATCGTGAAGATTAGGATTGGAAAGGGCTTATTGACGTCCTTCGGTGTAATGCCTGAAGGATTATCAGGGGCCGGTTTGTAAACTAACTTACGACCTAACTTATACTCAGACACATGCCTTACCTAGAGTTCGAACCCAGAACCTCCCGTGCCCCAAACCGGCGGCGCACCAACCGATTACGCCACGGGAGGTCGGCTCATCATGAGAATATAGTAACGCACCTGAGACGTTTAATCACGGTTTCTTCCCACCCCTGTACGACTAAAATGTCTGTAACTGTGTGTTTACAAAAGTTTTTAAGTTAGGTAAAGTTCAGTGCAAAACGTTACCAATTCTCGAGCTAGTTTTTTTTTTTTTTTGTAGAGAAGAAACTCATGCAAATCAAAAGTCAATGTGTCATATTCTTTGTGAAAACTGCTGCATCGAGGGAGCGTCTCACCTAGCAACCAAATATTCCGGCTCTACTGTTCTGCATTGTGACCTAAGTGAGAAGATTTTTGTATGTCTCGGTAAATACGCTGGGTAAGTAGAATAAAATAAAAAATCAGGATGTGGCTGTGTCGGAGGCAAGACAAAGGGTTTTGACGTGAACACGTGTTCGAGTAATGGGAATCAAATTAAAGTAACGAAAATAGCATAAACAGATATAGCGGGACGAGATATTTCGTTTGGCACTAAAATCAGCGCGCTAACACATCAGAGCCGGGAGATATACTGCCCGGAAATTTTCGCCCACGTCTAAAATGGCCTCCAGTCGCCGCGGGTCCCCACCCGTGGCTCGCGCACGCGCCGCGCCAACTATAGGTCACGCTCGCGTCGTGGTGGTATACCTGATCGAAAGAGGCCATATTTATTTCAATCGTGTTATATTAGTCACGAAGTTATAGCATCGGAATGGATCACCCTGCGACAGAGTAGAATCGTACAAGGAGACTAAATGGCGTGGCGGTTCCTTTGATGTTAGCCTGCCCATTCTGTTATTGGCTGGGCGAGGTTCTGGGAACGGGCCTTGCGTCTGACTGGCAACTGCGTGCTGCGAAAACGTTCCCTATTGACTGGGATGTCGGCTAGCGCATAGGTTACCAGGCGCTGGTTGGCGACCCTGCTAGTTTCACATCGCTGTTTCCGTNGACTGGGATGTCGGCTAGCGCATAGGTTACCAGGCGCTGGTTGGCGACCCTGCTAGTTTCACATCGCTGTTTCCGTCCTGGTACCCCACGTGTCGGTATGTTTTCAAAGAGGGGCCGAGGTGGTGTAGTGGCTAGGGTTCTCACCTTCCACCAAGGCGAACCGGGATCGGTTCCCCGGCGGGATTGAGCAAGACGATGTCGCTAGTCGGTGGGTTTTCTCGCGAATCTCCCGTTTCCCCCGCCCTTGCATTCCGGCACTGCTCAATTTAAACCTCGTTTCTCCCTCATCGGATCTCAAGACTTCGTTGTTAAGGTGGCCGCCCGGGTAGGCCGCCGGATGGTGTGCAGAGCTTCAGCAGAAAACGTTTTATTAAAAGCCCGTCCAACGTGTCTGAGTGAGGTCTGCTTACGAATAGCATTTAAGAAATTTCACGCGTCTGTATACATTTTTCAGTTCCTCCATTTCTCTCTAAAGCATGTTTTCGCGACAGTGAAAATGGCTCAAACGGGTGTTTTCACTGTCATTTTTAGGTATAAACATTCCGGTACAAAACATTTAAAAAAAGGAATAGGGACGTGCATCAAACCTTTATTTTTATTATTACGTAATAAAATGGTAGGGTCTTCGCTGTAAGTCTCATTATCGACGGCAATACTGCACGCCAGTTCAGTACTTTGCACTTAGAGGCGACGAGAGAGTTAATGCGCATGTCTCGGTCACCCCTAGGGCTCCCACGCTTTTAGACGTCAGACGTGCAAAATTCCTTCAACCAAGCGACCACCTTAAGAGCCGCCCAAACATCACATCCACACCTAAATGTTTGGTTCGGGAGGCAGGGGCGATGACTGCGGGACTCTTGCAGCGAAGCCATCGAACAGCAAGCAGGAAGAGGGCGTTGCAACCTCCGTCACCGAGAGTCGTCGCGTTCGTTTTCTTTGCTCTCTGATAACGTTGGAAGCGCTTCAGCTAAACGTCAGAAGTCCGCGACGTCGACAACAGGCTTGCTGATCACGTGTCTGTCAAGCGCGCGAGTAAAAGAAGATAAATGTGGAAGGAGACCTGTCGGCGGACCGAACCTTCGAGCAGCAGTCTGACGCACGGTTCCCACTCTTTCTAGATTAAAAAAAATATATTTATTTCAAGCGCTTTCCATTCGAAAGACTTTCTTCAAAACCTTCAAAGGNCTCTTTCTAGATTAAAAAAAATATATTTATTTCAAGCGCTTTCCATTCGAAAGACTTTCTTCAAAACCTTCAAAGGTCCAAAATTAGTGACGCCCTAGAATAAATTCAGACGCGGCGAAGAAAATGCATAAATGACAAACTTTTAAGACAAATGACAACTTTCCCTTCGTATGGGATTTCGACGCAGCTTCCCCATGCTATATATGTCAGAATTATTGTAAGAAAGTCTTTTTTTTTTTAGATTTATCGCCAAGCACTTTCAGAAACCATAACGAACTAATATCGTGATAGAACCACGCGCCANCTCTTTCTAGATTAAAAAAAATATATTTATTTCAAGCGCTTTCCATTCGAAAGACTTTCTTCAAAACCTTCAAAGGCCCAAAATTAGTGACGCCCTAGAATAAATTCAGACGCGGCGAAGAAAATGCATAAATGACAAACTTTTAAGACAAATGACAACTTTCCCTTCGTATGGGATTTCGACGCAGCTTCCCCATGCTATATATGTCAGAATTATTGTAAGAAAGTCCTTTTTTTTTTTTTTAGATTTATCGCCAAGCACTTTCAGAAACCATAACGAACTAATATCGTGATAGAACCACGCGCCANCTTTTTTTTTTTAGATTTATCGCCAAGCACTTTCAGAAACCATAACGAACTAATATCGTGATAGAACCACGCGCCATCTAAACCACGCTTTCCTCCATGCATTTTCAAGGGATGAACTTGCAAACCCGTGACGATATTTGCAAGATTTCACAAACTGGCTTTATAGTATTACATATTACGTGCAAAACCAAACTGTCAAAGAACTTTTATTAATTTGTAATTTTGGCTATTGAAATTTATTTTACGTAGTCATCCCTAAAATATGCCACGTATACAGCGTAACAAAGATAATAATTTAAAAAATTGAATAATTATAATACGCCGATAAACTATAGGATTAAAATACTTTAAAAACTTGTATGCCTTTTCCGAGAAATATGATTTTAACCCTTTCAGTCCTACTTTTATTTACTGTTTCAGGTGTTGCAAATAAAAATAAATATGATGCGTGCTGTACTTAAGTCGACACAACACTTGTTTCGTTGTCATAGTCAATGAGCTGTAGGCTATATGTTCAATTTTAGTAATATGAACCAATTATGACCTAGTAGAGTAAGACGGTTTGCGAATCATTGACCGACATGAAAGATTATTAAGTCATTGAGCTTCGCAGTGTGCAGTGCAGACCAAAAATTACCTACACGTGCGTAATGTACACAATTGTATACACTGGGTCTGAATGGGTTAACAGATCTCTTACTCTTGCACTGGCACGGTGAATTATTATCTGGAGCTTCCATCGCATTTATCCTTTGAAAGCATAACAGCGAAATGTAAAAATTATTTTACCAAAACAACAACAGGCTGGAAGTGCACTATTATATATACACGTGATGATCATTCATCGCCGAATACACCCTGAAAAAATAAGTCGTGCGATGTCCTCGTAAAGGCGCCTTGAACGTCAAGCCGACATGTCTGAAAGTTACAACTCAGTATTAGCACGGCACAAGCTTAGCAGTGCTGAACACGGCATGAAAATTAATAATTCTAACCGGGTGATTCCTGGCAAGCTCCAAATTAATTGAGCACCAGTGTATATTTCAGCAATTAAATGAGAGAGTGAGGAAGTTACAGCACACAAAACCAGTCCCGATGAGCTTAAGATACCGACAGATCAGAACAATCGAAGTCTCCGACGTCCGGTGACATAAAACCACAATGATTCATTTTCAAACGGTTGCCAAAGGCTTTCGATCAGCATCTGGAAGCGTTGTAAGTGATCGTATCGTCCTCTAGAAGGCGACGAAACTTTGATTCCAAGGATGAGCTGTGGACCGTAAGCTTACCATCACTATACGGAATACTGCCTGTCGTTGACAGTTCGTGGGACTCAGGAACAACGGAAGAACTTCCCGTAGAGTGGCGAATCATACTAATTGTTTCAGCTGTCCGTTGGACTTACGTGACTGCCACATGCTTGGCAGACGTTACTTACGAAGAGTGGAGAAGGCGGAAAAATGATTTCGGTACTGTGCTCTGGGAAAAAAAAAACAGCAACTCCCACAGTATGGCAAAATTTTGGAATTTACCCAATCCATTTTCAGCATGAAATGCACCAGTCCTTAAAATAAAGGCTAAAAACAACTATGTTTGAGGGCATGGGTATAAATCGACACATTATGGTGACCCTGAATCCTGACCTTGAAGCGCCGGATGAAAGTTACACTATACCAATCACGAAATACCACAGAGCAGTTCGTCATATTGTCTGAGGAACAGAAGCAAATACCAGCAGAAACCTATACAGCAAACTGCTGGAATCGATGGGTGGATGCTGTGATAGCGGTGAAAGGCGAACCTACATTACCATGTTAATACGTACGATCAGAGCCCTTCCTAGAGAAAGCGAGGTCATATGCAAGAACTTTCGCGAGGCCCTTCCCTTCCAAACTAGTTAATCCTCCCTTCATACAACGCGATCACCTTTCTAACAATACGCTCTGCACTCGAGCGCCCGCACCTCATCAAGTTATTGATAAAACCTTTTTAAATTTTATAAATAAACATGTTAAAATACATTAATTGTATCGTGTATCGCTAAATATTTAAATATATTTTATTAGAAAAAAATTCTTTCGGGCGCGAGGCTCTGTGTGGTTGCTGCACCTGCGGCACATCCCTAAGGACAGCCCTGCCTACAGTGCCAGGTCCTGGTTAGTACACTGCTAAATGTGTCCCTTGATTAACGGTTATCTCGGGGTTATCCCGAACTCCAGGTACAAACTTTGTGCGATGATTATTTATAGAAAATGTAAAAAGCATAACACGACCTGT
This sequence comes from Clitarchus hookeri, assembly GCA_002778355.1. NCBI lineage: Eukaryota > Metazoa > Arthropoda > Insecta > Phasmatodea > Phasmatidae > Clitarchus > Clitarchus hookeri. The sequence continues at coordinate 694,922 of NQII01000960.1, read as the reverse complement.
GATATAACGTGGTTATTGACCCTTAAAAATTGGGAATAAAAATTTAGTTATTTGCGAATTGTCTGAAACTACTATNTGATATAACGTGGTTATTGACCCTTAAAAATTGGGAATAAAAATTTAGTTATTTGCGAATTGTCTGAAACTACTATGTTTTCTCGATAATCGTGAGTCTAAAAGTGTTACACAAAGAAAACGTTTTCTGTTCCTTTAAGGCTCCAGCTTATATGGCACTTGAACTGCGTTGTAGAGTATTTGAAGTACACGTTTTCCTACGATACTATTAAACGTGCGTCCAATGTGCTGTTCTACAAATAGAACACGCACTTCAGACTAGGGATGTTGAGTGCTTTCAAGACGCCACGCTTATTAGAAACACCATTTCAGAGTACTCCGAAACGGTTAAAAACTACTTTTTAAAAATGCTATAGTTCAAAATATACGGATCAGATACATACAAAATTACTCAAGGGCCCTGTACTGAACCATGTTACAGACTTTCCGCCAATGAAATAATAGGGTCACCGCTGAAAGTCCCATAGGTATACACAGTGCGACAACAATGCACTTCAGTTACCTTGCGCTNACCGCTGAAAGTCCCATAGGTATACACAGTGCGACAACAATGCACTTCAGTTACCTTGCGCTTAGTGGCGATGGCGCACTTGATGCGCGTGACAAAGTCGCCCTTATTGCTTCCGCGCTTCTCAGCCTCAAAAGCGGAAGGGAAAAAAAAGCNTGATATAACGTGGTTATTGACCCTTAAAAATTGGGAATAAAAATTTAGTTATTTGCGAATTGTCTGAAACTACTATTTTTTCTCGATAATCGTGAGTCTAAACGTGTTACACAAAGAAAACGTTTTCTGTTCCTTTAAGGCTCCAGCTTATATGGCACTTGAACTGCGTTGTAGAGTATTTGAAGTACACGATACGTGCGTCCAATGTGCTGTTCTACAAATAGAACACGCACTTCAGACTAGGGATGTTGAGTGCTTTCAAGACGCCACGCCTATTAGAAACACCATTTCAGAGTACTCCGAAACGGTTAAAAACTACTTTTTAAAAATGCTATAGTTCAAAATATACGGATCAGATACATACAAAATTACTCAAGGGCCCTGTACTGAACCATGTTACATACTTTCCGCCAATAAAATAATAGGGTCACCGCTGAAAGTCCCATAGGTATACACAGTGCGACAACAATGCACTTCAGTTACCTTGCGCTTAGTGGCGATGGCGAACTTGATGCGCGTGACAAAGTCGCCCTTATTGCTTCCGCGCTTCTCAGCCTCAAAAGCGGAAGGGAAAAAAAAGCTCCAGGTTGGCGGCTGTGCTTACGTGTACTAGACGAAACATATAAAGGTTGTTCACGATAAAAAAAGACCACTTTTGAAAGCCCCACTAAAAAAAAATCTAATTGTATGCACATTGTGTATCCTTTCGCAAAATGTCGAATTAACATTGCCATGAGCCTGATCACTTAATTCATGCGTCGGTATAGTGAAACTGCGAAAATATTGGAAAAGGAAATATTTTACCAATTTGCTAATTATTACACTTGCGTACATGAAAAATACAGGAAGTAAAATTAATAATTTCAGTATTCACAAAGGTTTACCTGGCACTTACAGTTCAAAGATAAAGCATGGAACTATTTGGGCCTACCCATCGTTACCAACTTCACTTGGCGCATGCCACTTAGCGCGCCCGTTAAAGTGCATGCAAGCAGGGCAGTGACATTTTTCGAAGGTTGATTTCGAAAGTGCTCACTTTACCGTGAACAGCCTATACTAATTTTTTTAAAGGACCTCTTTGTGCACTACAGCCGTTGCCTATCAGGGGCTACAATTACCGGTTTCATGTTTATAATGTGTATATAAGCAACTGTAATACTGCTTATTATATCTTAACACGTTTATCCCCCTTTTCATTCCCTGAAGAGTTGAATTTCGGAAAATCAGTTATTAGTGGACGTCTACTACCAAAAGAGAGAATACTCCTAAAATATCATATTTCTATGTACAGTATTTTGGGCCGCGTGTTCAGGAGTCAGAGAGGACTTTCCTATTTTATACGTAGAGATTAAAGCAAAGGGCGTAAGGATATCTTATCGGGTTGATGAGCTATTGAGGAGCCCTTGAAAACAAATTTGTGTCCCTTTTCGCCCTCTTAAAGGTTGAAATGAAAACAAATATATTATTTTTTCATTTATACAGGTACGGTAACTTTTAAAGAGCACAAAACGATATCTCATTGGTTTAATGAGCTATTGAGGAGTACACGAAAAGCCGCTTTACCCTTTCCCACCTTGTTAGGGGACGAATTTAGAAAAATACTTTATTAGTGGGTGCCTGCACCCTAAAGAGAAGTCATACCCAAATTTTCATGATTTCGCGTCAAGTGATTTGGGCTGTGTGGTGATGAGTGAGTGAGTGAGGGAGTGAGTGAGTCAGTCGGGACACTTCATTATATTCATAGAGATAACATGACATTGTCTAATTTCCTAATGACAGGCAATGTGATTATCCGCTAAATGTTTACAGATGGCAGATAAAAAATCAGGGTAACTATATCCACGAATTTGTTATTTCATTTTAGGTAGTTTCTGACATTTTGCGGGGCCGCAGTGGCTGAGAGGTTAGACTGTCGCCTCCCACCAAGGCGAATCAGGTTCAATCTCCGGCCGGGCCAGTCCCGAACTTTTGCAAGTGGGAATCGTGCCGGACGATGCTGCTAGTCGGTGGGTTTTATCGGGGATCTCCCGTTTCCCCGCCCTTTCATTCCGGCGCTGCTCCATTCTCACCTCATTTCACACTAATCGGCACTCAAGACCTCGTTGCTAATTAGAATCACCGAAAGTTTTTTGTGGTTTGCAAGAAACGTAAGGTTGTTGTCGACGAAAAATGCATACATTATTTAAAACACATCGCAGTGTTCAATCTGGTGAAACGTCTTAATTCCAAAATACACTATCGGAAAAAAAAACTGCAACGCCCTTAAGTGTGCTGTCCAAGTTAACGTGGGTACACTAGTTGTATGCTGGAGGAGTGTAGTCAAACTGATATACGTTTCAAGGACATCGGCCAACATATGGCGTTGTACCATTCAAAATGCACCACACAGAATCGCGTACGCCTGGCAGGCTGGATGTCGAGTGCGTGAGTAGCAGTGAAGCTATCGCCATGCCCCGAAGACATCTGCGAGCCCCTGTTGTTCTGTGCACTTAAAGCCGCTTGATAGCGGCCGCTGGTCCAAACCCGCACGACCAGGTTCGGGACGCCCGCATAGAACACGTGAGCGTCAAGATGGGCGCATTGTTTAAGGCGCCGCTGGCAGACCGTACCGCATCCACAGCTGAGATCAGATGGCACCTGGGGCGTCCACACGTATAAGTGTGCCAGAACCTGACAGTCAGTGAGTGGCAATTTGATGTATATGAAACAAACTAAGTGCCATTTACAAAATCCTGTATCAGTTGATGCACGGACGGACAAAAATTAATGTTACGTTGGCTATTCTTAGTTCACTGACGACGCACATTAGACCAGCCAAAAATAAAAAATACGTGCGATAAGAAATAGTTTCTAGGTTAATTAATACGTTTTATTTTACGTAGTCATAAAACAGCGGTTTTTAGTGTTAGAAACTAAACTTAGTGCTAAAGTAGAAATGTATAACTGTTCAAAATTAAAGGCACATTAAAACGATCCGTATCCAAATGAAACGCAATTTCAAAACCTTTTTTCACGTCTTAATTGCTCCTCTCCAACCACACTTCCATTACGTACTTGATAATAATTCCAAAACATACAGAAATATTGCATAATATTGTTGAATTATTTTTTATAATAATTTGACGAAATATATTTCAAATTCGTGTCGTTCCGAGCCAGTAATAGAAGAACAGTCAACTTTAAAAAGACGCTATCTATTGAGCGAAATAAGCGGCTCAGACCTCGCTCCGGATAGGATGTGCGTGCTATATATCGGATTTTTTCTGAAGCATTACCAGTAACAAAAAAAAAAGCGTTCCATGTGTGACATATATAAATTTACGAACAGATACCAATAGTTTTATTTTTCGCGAGCTCTGCATAATTTTTAAAGCAACATATATTTCATGTACAGTGATTTTGAGTTATAGTAATTTCTATTCAGCAGGTAATCGTTTGTCTACGTAAATTATAAGACGTATGGTTCTCCAAAAATCCATTTCATTTTTTCAGAAGAAATTGGGACACGCGTGAATAGCTGTTAAGCAATTCTAACGTTATTCCACGTCACATATTTCCTACTCGAATATATTAGCTATAATGTCCAACGTGTGATAATAGCTACAACTACCGTTTCGCAAATGTTATCCCAAATTCAATGTCTCGGACAAACAAAAAAGAGTTAGCAAATATAAACTTTTTTGCAATGTTTTATATTTTTACTTTTATAGCTTACTAATTTTTTTTAGACAGATGTCAGTCTAAAATATTTTAAAATTTGTTTAGCATTACATTTTTTTGTAGTTAATAAATTTTAAATTAATTATTTATATTTTTGCCCTTTAACATAACAATTTACTAATTAATGATTTATGTACACATTACTATTACTGCAATCGCAGCTACGTATTTCTGATTAGCAAGTTTGCCTAAAACGTCCCACAAACAGTCCATTGACAAGGGGGATCGGCTGATAATGACAGCAAGAAAATAAACTACATCGTTGCCATGTGGCCGATCAGCTGATGGCGGAAGGATACGTAGTCAGATCTAAACAGTGGCGCTACTTTCGCAGACCTGTCAGAATCTGGTCCACTTACATGGTACAGAGTTTACCACCGGGAGCTGTCTACTTGCAGCAGGACTACGAGCACGAAGGGCCTTTGGCCAGTCTTCTTCTTCTTCTGCCACAACGCCGTCGTGCGCGTCTCCTGGGGTGCCTCGAAAGGATCGCCTGGCGAATGTAATGGCACTCCGTTATGTTTAGCAATGAGAGCCACTGTGATGGCCGTTTGCGTGTGCGACGTCGACTCAGTGAGCGTCGTCTTCCAGTGTATTCGCCCCAGAGATACGGACCCAACTCCTGGCATCATGGCGTGGGGTGTAATAATCTACAACTCCCGTTCTTAATTGGTGTTCGTAAAGGGTTCAATAAACAGCGCCTGCTACATCCATCACGTTGTTCGGCCGCGTTCTGCTGCCATTCCTTCAACAGGAAGGCGGTGCACTGTTTGATAAGGATAACGCTCGTCCACATACTGCTGCTACTACTCAACGTGCTCATCGTGGTGTTAGACAACTGCTTTGGCCAACACGATCCCCAGACCTCTTTCCCGTTGAACATGTCTGGGATATGATGGGATGACGTCCGACCCAGTCTGTTCGTGCCAGTTACACATTTATACTAGTACAGTTTTGAACGAAACGTTTTTAACTGCAATGCCTAAACTCATATAAAGTCTGTGCACGGTTAACTGAGCATTTTTTAAATCATTGTAAAATGCCACTGGCTCTACCTTCATATACTTTAACGGGCACGCCGACTGGCGTGGGCCCAGTTAAGTTGGTAACGACGAAGCGAAAGTAGTTCCATGAATTGGCGTTGAATTAAAAGTGTTAAATAAACAGTTGTGAATACTGAAATTGTTATTTTTTTTCTTTCTGTTTTTTTTTTTTGTGGATGTTGGTCAAAGAATGATACAGTTTGTAAAATATTTACTTTCCTGATCCACAGTTTTACTTGATAGATCGACGTATGAATAAAGTGATCTGGCCCATGGAAATGTTAATTTTACGTATCGTAAAAGAATACACACTGTGCATGCAAGTATTTCATAAGCGGTGGTTTCAAAAGTTCTCAGCTTACCAGGAACATCCTATATTTATCTGTAACTGAAAGGGTTATATTATGCGTATATTTCGGGGTTTTACTTATAAGAAGAACGTAAAAACAACTTTTTCCTACAACTTAAAACAATATTTATTTCAATAACACCTTACCTTTCTCTGCGTTTTTTTTATCAAGCCCTTTGGTGCGGGGATATTTAATTTAAATTTCCTTAAATAATATTACCCTTTTCCTGATATCATGTACGCTTAAATTTCGGGTGTACTAAATTTATCTGCAATATGAGATGTAATTCGCCAATGATCAGGCATTTTATTAATTATAATTTTATGTATATAGGCTGTTCACGGTAATTTGAGAAATTTTTAAGGCTGTACTTAAAAGTTCATTTCAAGTTTTTGGTATACTTTCGTCAACTGTTGCCAAATAGATTGCCATGTAACTAATATATACAGTGTATACATTTCGTAGATGTCAAAAAAAAATACAAATTTTTGGTTATTATACTTGCTGGGAGGGCAATAAAAAGTGCTCACTCTACCGTGCATGGCGTATAAAGGAATGTTGGTCTGCTGGTAAGATAAATTCAGAGTGACAGTTTTGGCAAGACTGGGTGCGACCCGCCAGCCGCCCACCTCACAGGATGACGGTAACGAGGCGTACCCAGCGTGTCAGGGACGGGCACGGAGGATCTCCAATCCCACGAGCACCCAGGGACTGGTTTTCCGGAATGGACGTGGACGAAAAAAAAAATAGAAGGAAGCTAATAGAAAACACCCACAGACGTCTGGTGCTCATGCTGCGCGGAGATTACACTCTGGGGCTTAGTAACGGCTCCTTTCTTTCCGCCCATCTAAAGCTGTGGCTTAACTTGAGAGAAGTAAAACGTCAGCAAAGTCTTTAAAAGTGTGCTCGTGCCAAATGTCGCTCAAATATGTTATTCCTGCGCGTTTTACACTCTAAACCTTGAAACGGCTGAATGAATACAAGTTAAATCTGTGAAATCTGCTCTACTGAAAATCGGCACTACGTATTGATTGCTGTTAAACTCGGTTAAAAGCTGTTCACGGTAAATTGAAAACTGTCGCTACCCCCAACTGCATAGTTTTTAACGGGCACAGTGACTGCCGTGCGCCCAGTAGTTGATAACTGCTGAGGGAAAGTAGTTCAGTTTCTTTACGCTGAATTTAAAGTGACAGGTAGACACTTGTGAATACCTAGATTATTTATTTTGCTTTCCCTTTTATTTTTAGTACACGAAGTGTAGGAATGAGCAAATTTGTAAAATGTAAACTTGTTTAATAATTTTACATTTTCACTTGACCGACGCATGAGCATAGTTATCAGGCCCGCAGAACTGTTAATTTTGCGTATGGCGGAAGAATACACGATGTGCATACAAGTAGATTTTCAGCATAACTTTCAAAAGTGCTCTGTTTATGGTGAACAGCTTTACCTATGTTTTGTGTGTATTCCGTTCATAAGTTTTCTGACATAGGAAACTGGAAGTGTTGCTTTTACAACGTTCAAAGGCCCAGAAATTGTGTCTCAGATAAGCAAGATGTCTTGGCAGTTTTCCTACAGCATTCTGAAGAGTTCGTTCTTTGTAAAAGATAATAAGTTACAAGTAATTTTAGGAGGCATATCTAAAAACAAAACAGTATATTTCAAACATTTTGTAAAGCACATCACTCATCAGGCAGATTGCAATGTTAATGGTGAAAAATTGTCACTCACATTGTTTGTAGATTTACCGACAGGAATTACACTTCATGATTATTTTTATACGCATTACTGTGAAAAATGTTTAATATTCTGAGCGTGCAATTTTTCTACTTCTGTAAATACTGTCGCATTTGTAACAATCTTAAGAATTTTTAACATAGTCTTAGGTAGTAAAATAACTCAAACGTACGCCTAAAAAAGCACACACACGGTTTATCCGGAAACCGTTATCAAAATGGAACACATAAGTTCAAGGATAACGCCTAAGCGATATCGAAAATGGTTATTTCTTTATTAATTAACCAACTGTTGGTTCCCAAAAAAATCCGATATTGTCAATATATATACATAAACTTCTGACAAAATGTGAAAGTCGCCTATTTTCGATCAGTTTAAAATTGCAGGGTGTCAATGCGATACGATAATTAGTATAAGATAATTGGTCTAATTTAGGGAACTTGGTGCTTAAGTTGAACTGCAGGTCCTTGCAATATGACGACGTATATATGATATATTATGTGCATTTAAAACTTTTTATAATGTATTGAGTTATCCTTTACCGGTGTACTGTTCGGAAACATCACTCTTTCACTCTCGTATTTACACCAGCATGTAGCCATAACTCGCTTCATACACTGAATAACGTTTTTATGCTTTATTATGCAAGTTGCAAAAACATCTACATACATTTTCAACATTTTTTTCTTCTCTCCTTCTAATAAATATTCAGATTAAGAAATCTTTAAAATAATATATCTACGTTTGGTTTCAATTTTTTACTGTTTTATTTTTGTACGGGTGCGCTGTTAACTCAAATGCAGTTTGTGCACTTCTTCTCTTTGTGTTACAATATGTTATGCAAATATAAAGTATTGATTTTCAAATGTACACTAATAACATTTTTTTAAATATGAATGCGATATTTTTATAGCGAGTTTCCAATTTGTGCAAATGAGAAAACTGTTAAAAATTACGTTTGCTAACCTGTGGGTGCTAATTTTACACATAATATATGAAGCGGGATGGTAAATTTACGCTGTTAAAGTAGAGGTATGCGTATTAAACTGTTACCCCACCAAAATCAGAAGTTTCCTCTTATAGACACAACCCTTTTACTGTCAGATAATGAATGAAATACATTTGCACTAAGACTCACAAGAAGGTAAATAAGAATTTCATGTGTAAATAGCAAATGTGCTGGCAAACAGATATAATCTGTTACATAAAATCAACCCGTACGGCTGCAACATAATTGTATTCCAATGTGTTAATGTTCTATGATTCGACAAAATCAAGCCACTAATATGAAAACCTAAAAACGTTAATGGTAAAAACTCATAATAAATCAGTTAAAACTTAAATATCTTACCACAAGTATAATTCCACGAGATTTTTTTAAAACTAGTGTATGCATAACAAACGTGTTTACCAGCAAAACTAGTGTTATCGTTGAAAACTGTTAAAGTATCTTGTCAGACAGAATGTTTAGACTTCGAAATTTACGAATATGGCTCAGGAAGTCCTCTGTCTCAAGCAACTGATTGTTAACGTGTTAGGAAAGTCTGGCGATCCGGCGATCAGTACACACAAAAAAAGGAACTTCAAGTCGGTGAAGTCGTCGACTGAAACCAGTGATTCAGACACCGTGATGTAATGAGGACGACAACACGACAGACTATATTAACGTCGTGACGGAATAAATGCTGTTTACTCAGCGACGCGGATAAGACGATCAGACGTGAGTCGCTTCCAGTTGGAGCAGCCTCTTAACGCGAAGCATTCTCACAAAAGATGTATTTGTTTACACGGGCCGCAGTGGTCGGGTGGCTAGTTTACCGGTCTTCCAACCAAGGCGGCCCGGGTTCGATTCCTGACAAGGCCACGCCCCGATTTCCGCACGTGGTAAAAGTAGCGAACAGTGCCGTTGATCGGTGGGTTTTGTCGGGGTCTTCCTACATCCTTCACCATTACGTACCACTGAAATTACATTTCCATATCACTTGCCATACACGCGGACGTTAAAAACAACTGTTTTTTTATACTTCTTCGGAATACTTAAACGAAAACTGCATTGTTTTCACGCATTTCCCCGTCCTTAGTGCCGTGTTCCATCAAGATATTTAGTAATTTGCTTCTCGCTGAGACTCTAAAGTCATATGTCAGTTCTATCATTATTCCCATTTTTTTAAATTACCCTTTCGTGGTATTTTCTTGTAATTGGGAAAGGGGGAATTAGCTGAGTTTGCATATTGGGATTAACTATTAAAAAATTAATATTTTCACTATACATGCGTCTTGAAATTAAGACTTAAACAGCACGTGTATGTGTTTCATTTCTTGAACATTAGTAATGTATTTGGGTGGTAGAGGATTAATATTTGTACATTATCAATTGCACTGCATGGTAGGCTGATTGTAGAGCGGCTCACAAGCTAAACTAAAACAAAACATTTTTTTTCTGAAACTAAAAACACATCTACGCCTTACATATGCTGTATTCGAACTCAAAAAGCTTGCGCGTGAAGTTAGCACTCAATCCAACTTCGGTGAGCTTTTCACTTTTGCAACTCCCGCCAGTAAACTGAAGAGTTATTTTCGCCTAACTGCGCACTAAATAAAAAAAATCCTGGTAGACTTCCTAAACTGAATTGGAAGTGTTTAACCCATATGGAAATAACACTACACATCTGGCTACGAATATGGAATGTTAAGCGTCGCTATTATACAACGTTGGGAAATTTCTTACGCCTTTGGCGGTTTCGTAAGCGAATGTAGGAATGCTAGCATGAATGTATGACAAATAACTTTACCATTCGCGCTTTTTCACTCCACGTATACACTCGTATAGTAAATTTGGGAATAATTTATTTCAGAGTGTGCACTGTAAACAGGTGGACTTGTTAAACACGTCCTCCCGGCGGCTGATTCGAGACGGTCTGGCGGCAATGTAGCGCAGTGCGGAGAGTCTTTCAAGAGCACGTCTGATGATGTACCTCTTGCGTGATTCTTCTGTGGCCCTCGAGCAAGTACGTCGTTGTCACTCGTTGCAAGTGATTTCCCGAGTCCCTGGGCCAGCTACTCGTCCTCCGTAATGTTATCTCCACTTACGTGTGAGCTGGCTACCTGCTCGCTAAGTGGTTCAAAAATATATTAATGACAAGGAGCGGCTTATTTCTTTACTTGGCGGTAAGAATGGCACAAATCAAAAAGGTGCTACTTTTCAGGAGAGCAATAACAAGTTTGAAAAATTTCTCCGAAATCAGAATACTATCGTAATGCACCAATTGCTAGTGATACAGGTATCTTTTAAGCACTGTTTAAGAGAGAATATTTTATAATCCACCATAATTCATAATTCAACTGTTTTTTAATATTCTTATCGACTTAAGCCCTTTTCCCCATCCACTAAAATATAAATCTACCATCGTATTACCNCATCCGTGGCCCTCGAGCAAGTGCGTCGTTGTCACTCATTGCAAGTGATTTCCCGAGTCCCTGGGCCAGCTACTCGTCCTCCGTAATGCTATGTCCACTTACGTGTGAGCTGGCTACCTGCTCGCTAAGTGGTTCAAAAATCTATTAATGACAAGGAGCGGCTTATTTCTTTACTTGGCGGTAAGAATGTCACAAATCAAAAAGGTACTACTTTTCAGGAGAGCAATAACAAGTTTGAAAAATTTCTCCGAAATCAGAATACTATCGTAATGCACCAATTGCTAGTGATACAGGTATCTTTTAAGCACTGTTTAAGAGAGAATATTTTATAATCCACCATACTTCATAATTAAACTGTTTTTTAATATTCTTATCGACTTAAGCCCTTTTCCCCATCCACTAAAATATAAATCTACCATCGTATTACCTTTTGCTCATGCAATAAAATATATATTTTGTTGATTTAAACAGGATTGATTGAGACTTCCGAGTATGCAGTTATACATATTTGTCATTTGCCTATTTCAGTAAAATAAAAATGACCGATGTGTAGATACCAGAGTAGAAAATGTATTTAGTAAGCCGATAAAAATCAGAAACTTAACTTTACGTAACAAGAGGCAACTGTTACCTCAAATCCATGAGAAATAATGTTAATAATATGAAAACCCATTAAAAATAATCCACTTCTTTGCTAAAAGACGTTATATACGATGGGAATTAAATGACATTATTAATAAATCGGAAGTAAATAGTATTTCCATATATTTCAGAACAAAATATCGCCATCTTCATATCGGCTCTCAAGACCTCGTTGTTAAGAGCGTCTGAAAGGGTTAACTTTTCCGTACACAATTGCAGGAAATATACCATGAACGTATGTGTTGAGGGANTGCACGCGGCAGGTGGCTTAGTAAGCTCACGCCTCACCTTGGAACACGTGCTTACTGTAACCGAATGCTGGCCCCACCTGTTGGGGTCGCGGTAGTGTAGTGGTCAGACTGCTCGCATCCCATCTAGGCGAACCGGGTTCGATTCCTGGCGGGGCTGCTCCCGGATTTTCGCATGGGGAAATCGTGCCGGACGATGCCACTGGTCGGCGGGTTTACTCGGGGATCTCCCGCTTCCCCTGTCCCTACATTCCGGCGCTGCTCCATACTCAACTCGCTTCGCCCCCAAGACCTCGATGTTAAGAGCAGAACAAATCTCTTTACTCGTTCACTTACTTTACTCTTACTTTACACGTTATTCATTTAACTCCTTTAGGTCCCTGATGTTTTACTGACCATTGCCTTTACTTGCTCATACAGAGTTTTATATATATTTTTTCAACGCCCAGATAGTTTTGAGATTTTTCCGATCAACTTTGATTCGATCATGTTCTCTAATTCGCATTAGCGTTTGTCTGCATTAATGGACCTGTTATGGCGAAACGGGTAAATTTAATCACAAAACCACGGTACCGAGATATCACTGAAAATAACAGTAGACCGTCAACAGAAGCGCTTGTCGCTTGTTGACGTTAGAAGGCGCCGAGAAAGCTATTCGAGGCTATGACATCCGCTGGTGCTGCGGCCATGAGACATGGTCCATCCACCAACTCGACGACTCCGCCTTTCCCCCCGGTAGCTCGTTCCGTGTTCCCGTCGCTCGAGGGCAGTTTACACGCACGACCGTCCGATAGATACGACGCAGAGCAGGGCGCATTTTGCTCTTGTAGTGCGATGCTCGTCGCCCCGTCGCGTGCGGCACGCCGTCGCGGCGACACGACAGAGCGACGCAGCCGCTGGGTGACTCATCGACACATCTGCGATTCTCTCGGCTTCCACCGCGAAGCTCCCAAGTTCAAGGCGAGTAAGTACCACTAAGGTGCTTACGACAACTATTCCCCACCCCCACGCCTCACCTCACCTCACCCCTCACCTCTTTCTTACTACTTATATCTCTCTTTCTTTCTCGGGGGTCGCGGTGGCTGAGCGGTTAGATTGCTCGCCTCTCGCCAAGGCGAAAATGGGTTCAACCCCCGGTCGGGTCACTACGGATTTTCGCAGGTGGGAATTGTGCCGGACGATGCAGCTGGTAGGCGGGTTTTCTCGGGGATCTCCCGTTTCCCCCCGCTCATGCGTTCCGGCGCTGTTCCATTCTCACCTCATTTCACCCTCATCTGTTCTCAAGACCTCTTTGTTAAGAGCCGCTCAAATCCCCAACACAACTCAACTCTCTCTCCAAAACACTAGTTAAGGCTCGGCTTCGCCTCTTTTGCAGAAATTCTTCGTTTTCGTGTCATAACTATGGAATTCAGAGTAATTACTGACAATGTACAAGTACAGAAAATTTACGCTTCACGAGTTGTTTAGTATTTCTATGCTTAATTTTCACTGTGTGTTATCTGTTAGTTGCTAAACGTCAAGATAATATTTGTATTTTATCGATAAGTTTCTGATTTTTTTTAAAGCAGGAAATAACGCACAGTTAAAATTAGATATAAAAGTATTGATCAACTTATAAATTGTAAATTTTCTATAATCAAATATTTTCAATAATATCTCTGAAACTGAAATTATGACACGAAAACGAAGAATTTATGTATAATAGGCGAAGCCAAGCCTTAATATCTGATTCTTCCCATCCTAATACAGCAACAAGACGCTCCGTTCTGTATACACACTGGAAACCGGTTTGATTAAAGCCTCTTTGCGATACTTATTTGATAGTTTGTCAGCTGTACAGCGTTTTCTTTCATTGTAAAAAAAAGGTGAATAATTTTCCGTGAAGCAGAGTCACGCAATAATTTCTAATGGATCAGGCATATGCCTGAAATATAAATTTGTGCTATGTTATCAAACAACTCATATAGTCTATTCACGGTTTCTTCACACTTTTTGAAACAAACCCTTGAAAAAACACCTCATGTGAGACGTGTCTGGTTGTTTTCTAAACGTGTCACGTATCACACGCGTGTTATACTTCTGTTATACTTTAAAAGGAAAACTAATTTGGCTGCCTTCTCGGTGCCTAACCTATTTCTTATTTTGGTATGCACCAAATGAAACGTGAAAATATTCTTTCCACCCCAGCGGAAGATGCAACAACACTTAGCAGTTGCTTTATTATCTGTAATTCTGCTTCAGTTATACATTTTTTCATGTTGTGGATTGCTAACCACCAATCAGTAGGGGCGGTTTTCTGTATGAATTGTTTATCAACTAATAATCCAGTGAAAGGCTCAACTTTTGCATTCAAACAAATAATGCTATTCATCAAACTGGTTCCTGTCTCTCCATAGCTNCCAGTGAAAGGCTCAACTTTTGCATTCAAACAAATAATGCTATTCATCAAACTGGTTCCTGTCTCTCCATAGCTTTTTCGCAAAAATTGTAAGGCTGCATCACTTTCGTCGCTTGACAACTTTTCTTGGGGCAGTTTTGGATTCACCATGTAAGCTAGATAGTGAGCCGGTGTCATCGCTTGGCGATAACGTTTCATGACAATCTTCATTTGAATCATATGTAGTTCCTCCTCTAGTTGGTCAATTAATTCCTTCCAAATAAGTACGCTATCTGAAATGGTACACTTATCGCTCTGAATCTTGTCCAGAGCTTTGGTTAAATTTTACTTTTACTTATATCCCATCTATAAATTATATTTAATTTTCAATTGATGAGAATATAAACAAGGAGAAAATAAGAAAATAGGTATGTTTGTAATTCCCAAGTAAGAAATAGTTCTTATGCAAACTATATTTAGACTGGATGCGCATGAATACGGTGCATAGTCTATTTGGTGTAATTTTCTGGACTTAGTTAAGCTTTGTTTGCATGAGGCGTAGAAATATCCTGTAAGTAGAACTTGAGCAGGGCTGCAGAAAAGTTNGACTTAGTTAAGCTTTGTTTGCATGAGGCGTAGAAATATCCTGTAAGTAGAACTTGAGCAGGGCTGCAGAAAAGTTTGAAGTAACCGTGAATGAACTATAAAATGGCACTGCCATGTGGTGAAACTTGGAAACCATTTTCAGAAGTGCTAACTTGCATAATTTGTTTGATAACATAGCAAAAATATATATCTCAGACATATGCTCGATCTGCTTCAAGGGAAATTCTTCGTTTATTTTATAACGTGCTAAAGAGACAGCGTGTGCCATATTGGGATACGGGTAGATAATTACTTACCGTCTTTGGGTCCATTAATTTTTCCGTGGGCTTTATTCAACCCTAGTCCCGGTACGTACTCTATTTTATTCCTGTGTTTTTTTTTCTAGAGACCCGTCTTCTTGGGTAACCAAATGCTGCACAAAGCTGTATCAATGCAATTATCATGAGCGCTGTCTGATTACGAATAGCAATTTATGAGGTAAGTACATCCGCCGAGAAGTTTAGAGTTCTTTTCCAATATAAACCGCTAGGCCGAGTGTTTGCAGGATTATATTTACACTAGCGAACCGGCCCGACTTCGCCCGGGTACAATTGAGTTTTACAGTGATAACTAATAAATAAATTGGGAAAAGACAATTAATTTATGTGAAAACAGAATTATAAAATTATACTATGTTGGCGTAGGTTTTTAACTGATTACGGCAACCCAAAAGGAAGGAAATATTTTTTACCCGATAGCCAAGAAGCTTTCCAGCGTCGACGCATGAAAATCAAAACGTGAGTTTCATCAAGTTGTAGCTTTAGAAACAAGTGTACCTAGGTACTACTTTTTGCGCTTGGCTGAGGGATCTTAATCGATCACCAAAGTTACGCAACGCTCCCAGCGGCTCACATTTGGATGGGTAACCGTTTAGTGGCATAACATCTGAGCGCTTCCGGGCTTCGTAGGACACGTTCAATATTCGGTCCCGGTTTTTACCGACTGATAGTAGTCGTTAAGCCATTTTAGAGGTCCTTGGGTGGCCTGACAAACTCTGACACCAGAGGAAAAAAAATATTTCGGTCATGCTCCCAGCCGTTGCAGAATTAGGTTTTGTGGTTATTCCACAGGAACCGTACAATTTTCCGGCATAAAAATTATTCTATGTCCTACTCCAGGATCTAAAGTACCTACATACCCAATTTCATCAAAATCTGTTCAGCCGTTGTGGAGCTAAGAGGTAACAAACATACACACACAGACTTTCGCATTTATAATATTAGTAGGATTTTTTAAAAAATCATGAAGCAAAATCTTTTATTCCTACACTGTTAAAACTTGCCGTATATTTACGGAGTGTCTTACCGAAATATACAGTACTCTTAGATATACGGAAACGCAGTTCGTAATGACGAAAAACGGAGCTGAGCTCCGTAAATACAAACTACGGAAAATTTCCGTATTTATTATAGCTTCGGGTATAGGTAACGAACAATGCCGAGTCTACACGAAGCTTCCTTCGCTTCTGTAACCAGAAATTTATTGTTTCTGCGGCAATTGTGATATCCACTCCACTTAGATCTATTTCTTCAAATATTGAAAATAGCTGTAACATTAAGCAACACTTAAAATACGCAAACATTTATAGAAACTGAAAAAAGTTGCTTATGTGACTACAGTAGAAATACCGAAGTTATACCCAACGTTCTTATAAAAATGTCGCAGCAAAGTGGTTATATTCACGGACGTAAACGTTTCTGACTCTGGTTCATATCTGTTTCGGGTATAAAATAATTCATCGAATTAAACATTTTTGTACGCAATTAAAACCCCACACAACGGAAACAACCGTTTTTCCTTGTCTTTTTTTTTTTATTGGAATAGAAATATAACCACAAAATTTACAGAATGTTCCAAGGAAAATTCCGTGAAATTTACGAAAAGTCCGGTTTTCGGAAATCAACGTTTTTTTTTATTGGAAGTATAGAAATCTAACCAAAAAAATTACAGAATGTTCCAAGGAAAATTCCGTGAAATTTACGAAAAGTCCGGTTTTGGAAATCAACGTTTTTTTTTATTGGAAGTATAGAAATCTAACCAAAAAATTTACAGAATGTTCCAAGGAAAATTCCGTGAAATTTACGAAAAGTCCGGTTTTGGAAATCAACGTTTTTTTTTATTGGAAGTATAGAAATCTAACCAAAAAATTTACAGAATGTTCCAAGGAAAATTCCGTGAAATTTACGAAAAGTCCGGTTTTGGAAATCAACGTTTTTTTTTTATTTTACACGCCTTTACAGATCATATTTTTACGCTTAGTTTAAAACAAAAAAAATCATATGCAGTATCAATATGGTTATTAATTGCAGCTACATAATTATGTCATTTTTAGTTCTTCGAAGGCAAACGGGCGAAATACGTNTATCAATATGGTTATTAATTGCAGCTACATAATTATGTCATTTTTAGTTCTTCGAAGGCAAACGGGCGAAATACGTTCTTCGTAAGTGTATTGCATTTTTCTTTACGTCGAAGCCGAATTTCGCTTGACCAAAAATCGTATCACTTGTAATTTACACGCTTGTCAGAACAGTAACGAACGTCCCCACGCGGAATGAAAGCGGGCAAGCGCGCCGTTATTGAAGTTGGGGATAAAGCCCTACGTAACATCATGTCCTAAGACGTCGGAGGTATCTTCCATGTTCGAGACATACAAGACAGTGTGCGGTAAGGCGACAATGACACACGAATCGAATGACTCCCCGTAGGTACACGAAAAACACTTCAATAACGAGCAAAAGTTTTGAATTTTTGAATATGGATCTGAAAGCGGTTCACTTTATTATTTTAATGCTGACAAGTTTACAACAAAGTTCAGTAAAGGGCCGTACGCAAATTTCGCAGACATTCCCGTAGAATAGTTTGAGATACGTCAATATGAAAATGCAGTTTATAATGACGATGAATGACTTCAAAATACTATTCTAAATTAGCTATATGTCGGGAAAGTTTTATCCTGAACTAGCCTTCGGTGCGATTAGTTTTCTTGTATGGACAAATCACAAACACGTGCAGTAATTTTTTTTCAAAAACCATACTGTAACTATATTTCAAACACTGCATCGTCGGGTAGGAGGGCGCCTTGCGACTAAAATGCATATCCTGGGCTATACTAGTTTGTAATGCTTAATAAAGGTCGATGTTTGCAACTGGGTGTGCAGCCTGCGGCGTGCCTACATTTCTACCCTCTTCCAGCAGCTCGTTATCAGGACCGTGCGCGGGGAGCAGCAGAGCCGTTGGCGGCACGGGATGCCGATGACGGAGACAACAACGGCAAGCCGAGTTCATTGAAGACGCGTAGTGCTTGCTGCCCAGCAAGAAAAGATCACTCTTTCATTAAACAACATTTCCTTACGAAACTTTTGGAATGCCAGCAGAATGCCTGAGGCTTTAAATCCTGGGTTGCTGGGGACCGACCCCAGGCGTGTTGATAGAGAACGTATATAGTCACTACGTCTACATTTCAGTCAAGGACTGTGAATAAATACTACTACAGCCCAAAAAATACATATCGCAAAAAAAAAACGTAGAAATTATTTTTAAAAAATTAATTAGAACATATTGGAGGGGGGGCTTGTAATTTAAAAAGAGTTCAACCATCGAGTCGTAAGAGTATAAGAGTTACGTTCACATTTGTCCAACTCAGTCAACACCGTCGTATTCTATGTTCCTCTGTAATCAATTCTTATTAATGGACATCNCGTTCACATTTGTCCAACTCAGTCAACACCGTCGTATTCTATGTTCCTCTGTAATCAATTCTTATTAATGGACATCACCTTTACATCAATCATTTCTAGTATTTACTGCCGTATGTTTATTCACTTCATTTGTTTCAACCTTCCGCTTGCTTCTGCACATCGCATTACCTTTCTCCGATTCCATCGGATCGTCAGAACATTGATTCTTTACGATTGATTGCATCCTCCTTTCTAATCTCATCATAATCCTCTGCAACTTAACGATGCGCAATAAAAGGAATGATGCACTTCCTTGCTTCCCTCAATTTAATTAGTTTTAAAACTCCTTCCAGTATTCACAATTGCTATTACAGCTGAAAGATGCTCTTCACTCCGACCATTGTCTCTTTCATTAAAATAATATAATTATTCAGTGGTAGATTTTTCCAAGTGCCCACGAATGACTATGACCACAGTTATATACTAACAATACCAGTCAGACACTACGCAAATCGAGAATTCTGTTTGTAGTGCACTTGTGAACGTTGACCGAATTCCCATCTGAGGTGGAAGAGAACACGATTGCTATTCTTTTGTCATTCCCGTTGGATCCCTGTAATTCATCTAGAAAAATCCTCGGTTTAAGCTTTATAAATTTTATTCACATGGTAACACAAAATAAATACGATTAACACGAAATCCAATTTTACATATGGTTTGGTTATATTCGGGCAGTAGCGTTGAACGCAACACACCCAGTCCACCACCAGCATTGTAGCCAGACTTATGCCGGTGCTTGTTGCGTATTCAGTTAACAGTTTACCAGCGCATACCATAATAATTTCCGTTGTAGTGAGACAAAATATTCCAAACTGCATTTGTTAAACATAAATTTGAAGTCTTGTAGAAGTACGCGTATTTATGCCAAAACAAGTATTTTTTTAGGAACTTCTTGATGAACAGCATATTTTTTGTTGAAAAGCAGCATCATTTTTCAAACAGATTCTTTGTTTCCCGATACTAGTGTTTGTGTTGTGAGGATCTTAGGTCAATAGATAAATTATTATAGCCCCGTTCACAAAGCTCACTGCCGACTGAAATCACGCCAACGTTTTGCGAATGGAGACGTTTAGAAGGCACTTGACAACTGAGTCTTTAGTGCCCGTGAGGGTGAAATAAGGTGGAAACAGGGGCAGCTACGGAATGAAAGAGCTGGAACGAGTACCACGAGAAAACCCGTACACCACAGGCAAAAGCAGTTAACTTAGGCGAAAACGGATCCCGAATCGCTTAAGGATGCCGGTGCACTAGCGAGAAAAACCACCACAGCACAAAATACGTAAGAATACAGAAGCGAAATGGTGTGGTGTACCCATTCTGTAACTGGCTGCGCGAGAATCTAGGAACGGGCCTCGTGTCTGATTGGTTACTGCATGCTGCGAAAGGGTCCGTTTTAGCTGGGCTGTTAGCTGACGAGTAGGTTACTAGCCACTAATTAGTGAACGGCATTCCGACATTTTGCTGACCGGTGACGCCATTTTGCTGGAGTGTGCGGTCGGAGTTCGCAGTTCAAGAAGCTGTTTCCCCTCTNCATTTTGCTGACCGGTGACGCCATTTTGCTGGAGTGTGCGGTCGGAGTTCGCAGTTCAAGAAGCTGTTTCCCCTCTGCATTCTTATGGTGGCGAGACATGCGCATCAACTCTCATCGCCTCTAAGCGCGAAGCACTGAACAGGTGTGTAGTCTTGCCGTCGATAACACGCCTCTGTAAAACTTTCAGCGAACTTTCAGTGGAGACCCTACAATTTTATGACGTAGTAATAAAAATAAAGGTTTTATACACGTCCCTATTCCTTTTTTAATGTTTTGTAGCTGAATGTTCATACCTAAAAACGGCCGTGAAAACACCCGTTTGAGCCATTTTCACTATCACAAAAACAAGCTTTAGAGAGAAATAACGGAACTGAATATCGCATACAGCCGCGTAACGTTTCTTAAATGCTATGCGTAAGCAGACCTCACTCATACACGTTGGACGGGTTTTTAGTAAAACGTTCCTGCTGGAGTTGTGCACACCGTTCGGCGGCCTACCCAGGCGGCCGGCCACCTTAAGCACCCTGTGGTCCAGGGTTTCGTAGTCATGGTGTAATTAAAGAGCAGGAAGGAGGTCACGAAAGTATCGTCCACGCGGACATCAACAACTTCCCCGTGCGCGGACATGAATGACGCGATGCCAGGCGCGCGCTATCGTAACCGCTCGATTCGTCCCGCGCGGCATGAATAATTCAGAGGTCACGGCTGAGCGCGGATCACGACCCCGGCGCCGAGTCCACAAGGCACTCCGGTCGACGTCGTGCCTCCTCGTGTCAAGGTCACNCTCGATTCGTCCCGCGCGGCATGAATAATTCAGAGGTCACGGCTGAGCGCGGATCACGACCCCGGCGCCGAGTCCACAAGGCACTCCGGTCGACGTCGTGCCTCCTCGTGTCAAGGTCACGGCGACGGCGGCACGTACACCTCGTGAATGGTGAACACAAGGCGCGTGTGCGCCACGCGCTTTTGCTCTCGTTCGTCGTTGTTTATGGCAGTTGCCTCCCTCGGTCCAGGAGGCAGTTGCGTAGGCGTTAGAGGCCGTGGTCACAGACTACTTTGATATGCAGAGGCAAAACAGTCCCTTATTCCGCGAGCTCCGGCAGCACACGCCAGTAGAACGGCGTCACTGCCCAGCAAAATGTCGGAACTCCGTTCGCCAATCAGCTTCTGGCAGCCTACCCGCCACCCTGCATCCCAGCCAGTAGAGAACCTTCCGCAAGACGCAGTTGTCGACCACGAGCAAGACCCCTTGCCAGAACCTCGAACATCCAACCAGAGAAAGTATTCGCCGACATCTAAGGAACCGCCATCTCGTTTCGTCTCTGTGTACTTATCTGTGCCTAGACTTCGCTCCTCGTCCTTTCCAATCGCAGAAGGCTAACCTTCAAACATTTGTGGCAATGTTTTTGTTGGCACAAACTCACAGTAATCTCCAATGACTGTGATCGTTCGGTACGTTGGTCGAATTTAACCAATATTTCAAGCCTGGCCCATGGCGCGATGCTCTGTGTTGTCTTCGGCGTCTGCGTACATTAACAGCAAAACGTATGTACATGATCTTTTAAGTTGTACGCTGTGTTACATTTCTGTTTACAACCTTCTCGCGAGATATTTTGCTACGGGAATGTTTCACGGTCGTGATTAGTTGCCAAGATCATTTGTCCCTTGTGTGCGTTTTACTCGTTCTTGAATGTACTCGGTGTCTAACTCAGTCCAAAACTTCCACTTTCCCCTCTCCTTCAGAAATAATTTGCATTAAGTACAGACGAAAATAATTATGCGCATTTAACGGGCTTACTTATGCAATCTCGCAAGTGTAGTTCTATAATTATTTACACAGCGTTTCTTGAGAAAATCCGATCCCCGAATGTGGAATTTCCCTTCGTGTGTTTGGGATTTTGTGCTTCGCACGCAGCCAGCTACACCCTTGTAAAAANTCCCCGAATGTGGAATTTCCCTTCGTGTGTTTGGGATTTTGTGCTTCGCACGCAGCCAGCTACACCCTTGTAAAAAGTACCAAGTTACTGTTACAAAATTAAAGCCAAAGTTAAGAATATGTCTTATACAGGATGTTTCTGTATTGTAAGAACAAACTTTTAAAAAATTTCTTACTGGTTGGCAATAAATGAATATGTACACGCATTTGACTTGAGTAAATCCATCTCGCGATTAAAATCAAATGCAAAATTTGGATGACGTGCTTCTAATCTTTGAAAGTCGAATTATAAAAATAAAATACCTCANTCCCCGAATGTGGAATTTCCCTTCGTGTGTTTGGGATTTTGTGCTTCGCACGCAGCCAGCTACACCCTTGTAAAAAAGTACCAAGTTACTGTTACAAAATTAAAGCCAAAGTTAAGAATATGTCTTACACAGGATGTTTCTGTATTGTAAGAACAAACTTTTAAAAAATTTCTTACTGGTTGGCAATAAATGAATATGAACACGCATTTGACTTGAGTAAATCCATCTCGCAATTAAAATCAAATGCAAAATTTGGATGACGTGCTTCTAATCTTTGAAAGTCGAATTATAAAAATAAAATACCTCANGATTAAAATCAAATGCAAAATTTGGATGACGTGCTTCTAATCTTTGAAAGTCGAATTATAAAAATAAAATACCTCAATTCGTTGCCATAAAGATGCTCACAATTTGGGAGGGAATTTTTGTAAGCCGTATTAGCCATACGGGGAATTCGCGTACACCTGGAAGTGTACCTTTTTTTCTTGTAAAGAGATAAAGAACTCGCCAAAAATATCCCAAAGAAAAGTTGTATAAATTTGTTTACCTCTCCGAAATTTTTCATCTCTTCTGAATTATTAACTTTTGAATAGCAAAGACACAAACATGAAATGGTGTAACGGTTACTTTTGCATACACGTACATATTATCTAATAGGCTGCACGAAGCTCTGAAAACGGGCTTTGTATTTTATTGGCTGGGCGATCTGTGGAAGGCGCCCGATTGGTTCATCTAACGCCCCACAATTTACACCCCAAGAGGCCGAGTGGCGAGTGACGACCAGCTATAGCGAAGGTAGGCTACGCAATTTTAACGGTGATTACGGATAGAGTTTGGGTTTCGGTAGCTGCAATTTTTCCTATAAATGGATAGTTATTACGTGGTTAAAGGAAAAATTTTCGGACCCAAGTCCAGGCGTTAATTTTCTTTGCACTTTGGCACGGAATTAACCCGAAAATTTTGCCCACGCTTTTCATTAACGTTGTGCGCTGTCATCAACGAATTGAAAAGGGGCTGCTTAAATTGTGCTCTACGGAGAGTACAACCCACACAGTTCGAGCTCCAATACGAGACGTTTACTGTACATCAGTTACGGAGAATCGGATATGATCATTTTTATCATTTTCCGTGGCGGCTTTTGAACTGTAGTAAATGAACTACTACTTGTTTACAACACTCTTCAACACGTGAAGAATAAAATAATATCCACAGCAGCAAATCGCGTTAGAAATGGAGAGGTACATTCTCAAGCCTATTGAAACCATTCGTGGACATGCAGAAAACATTAATTGCATATATACATATAGAGTGATAGCAGCTACAAAACAACACTTCAGTTACTAACGTGTCATCTAGAAAACAACCGAAAACTGCTCTGGGCAAACGCCAGCTTGTTTTGCCCCACTAATATTTATGAACGCTAGGAAAAACAATATTTTGAATCCTAGGAAAACTATTCAATGACTTTAGCTGTTTCATGAAATTATCGCATGGGGAACATGCTTGAAGTTTAAAAAGTAACACCTACAACGGCAGTAGACATTGGTAACATGATTACTTTTGAATAGACAGGAAATGAAGTATTTCGACAATGAGTGCAGCGCCTTAAAGTAGGCAACCTCACCTACACTACAGCTGCCAATGCGGGTTGATATCAGGACGAGGATTGCTGTATTTCGTCAATACGCCCCCACATCGCTTACTGCGGCCAACCACGAGCCACTGAACTCTGAAGACTCGCCAGTGGTATATCAGCTAGGAACTTCTGGCATAGTTTCCACGCTTTATATGCTAGGTGGTTCAAGACTCTGCGTTCTTTATTCTTTCAGTCAACTGTATAANTGGTTCAAGACTCTGCGTTCTTTATTCTTTCAGTCAACTGTATAATTAACATTACGTGAATCTAGACAATAGAAAACAAGCGCCGATCAAGTGTAATCGTTAGAAGCATAATATGTTGCTAGTAGGCTAATTTTTATTCCAATGCACATAAAAAATATATATACATTTCAGTGGAAATCAATTTAAACTTTACACTCAATGAGACGTTAATCTGATCACCAATGTAATATGCGCAAAATTGCAGTTCGCTGTATCTTAATTTTTATCGCTAGTAAAACTAGGGAGATTGCCCGTGCTTTTTTTAACTTAAGTTTGTTTTGTTGAAGATCTTTCAACAAAATGCACCACGGCCTGATTGGCTAGCAACATGCAAGATAAAAAATGGTCTATCGGGTCCAAGAAATCGAATACTATTTGATAAGTGGAACAGTAGGCAGGAGGGGGGGTGCAATGATAATAATTTTATAAGAAACCTGAGGGGCGTATCCGAGTTCGTAAGGGATGGAGGTGATAATAAAAATAAAATAATTAAATTTGGTTTTCAATTTATTCACACAGCTATTATTTAAAGCATTCAATTATTTATCTCTACTATTACTATTTTTATTTCTCAGTGAGCGCAATATTTAATGTCTATTTCAACTCTCATTACCGTCCTTTTTAATGTCTCTGTTTGGTTATAGTCAATTAACTCATACCCATTATTAACACACGTTCAGTTTGTCTGTTATTGTCATTTGAAAAGTCTTTCACTCACGCATCCAGTCCAATAGTCCAGCCTGCCAATCGTACTCTTCACTTCTCTGATGCTCGCAGTTGCAGATTTTCCTCCCACAGGTCACTTCCGGCGCTACTCGTTGCTCTTATAGCTCGCCGTCTATAGCTTAACGTCGCAAAATCGCCCAGACTCCTTACTCTCATAAAAACAAACTCCTGGCTAGGAGGCCTTGCGCACTATTCTATCAGTCACCCTGACCAGCTGGAAGGTTCGACGCACCCTGAGTCTCTCTCAGAGTAACGAGGTCAGTAAACCAGAAATTTCTTCATATAAACGCATAAATTATATCCGTCGTTAGTCAGGAGCGCGTGAGCCGCCAAAAGGTTATTGCGGCGGAATGCCTCCATAACTCAACACCCTGGTATGATTATATCTCACCTGACAATCAAACATTCCTTTATGACTCGCCGCTCAATATCATATCACTTCTTTGTCCTCTCCACGCTCTTCGCTAAGGTACTGACATGTAACAATAATTTCCCTTGTCCGAACAAAAAAGTCTTAGATTGGCGATGGAAGAAAGCGTTGGCCCCTGAACTGATACACTTAAAATATTATCTATATTCGCGAAAGCAATATACGAATAAATTACGTACATCTTTATTTTTCGTAGCTTATCTTCCTTGAAAATACATAACACACAATATTTTCTATTTTTTCTAGAAAATTACTTTGGTCACTTTGCCATCATCCGCATACAACACAGAAAATTTATTTGCATATATATATACTCGTTTATATAAACACACACACACACTCATATATATATATATATATATATATATATATATATCAGAACCACCCTGCAAAGTATTTAAGTGTGTATTCACCTAGTGATTTAGAAGTGTGATCAAAACAATAATGAAACAATTTCAGTTGATGCCGTTTATAGTGTGCACGAATATCATGAAAACTAATGTACTGATACAAAATGTCACCCATTCGTATACGAATTCATGGCAGCGCAGCTAGTGAAGTTGAACGTCCAAGTGACTGCACACAAGCTATGACAAAATGTTGAAAAGCTTACCTTGGTACAGACGAAAGGAACGGCTTTGTATAGATAGAAATTTGAACCCCATTGTGGAGTTCGAAACGACCTCGAACATGCTCTACTAGACGTCACTTACCTGAAAACGAAAAAAATAAAATAACATGAGACACGTGTTACCCGAACGTCAAAATACAAACTCACACTTGCTATTTCCACAATATGATTCTAAAACGCTGCCAATTTAAGACTGGTTTTTTTTTACTTACTAATTCTTTGCCTTATGGCAGTATGGTAATATGGGGCGACTTATATTTCCAAAAATGACCTACACTTCATCTAAAAAAAATTTCATGTCAATGGCTCACCTAAACTTCGAGGCGGGGACCTCTTTAGGCAGAAGGTTACACGCCCATGGCGACCTCAGCATAGATGATCGCCTTTTGAGAGTTCTGCCCCAAGAATTTGCATTACGCATTTCCTGAATTGTTGGGTAGAATTTAGCTTGGCCAACGGAATATGCTCATTAGATGCAATATATTCGCGCACTGATAGCACGAAAAATATACTTGCCACTACAAGGGTGGAACATAATAAATACTATAATATTATTTTTTTACTTGCAGGTAATAAAACGCTGCCCTAAAGACTCAAACTAACACCAACTGATTTCTGAAAAGTGGCACGCCTGCCCAAGCAGTACAAGACATTCGGACACAAGAGCTCCGCAACGTAAGATGCGTTTGGTAAAAGCTATATATAACTATAAAAGCAAAGGAAGCATAATTGCGCTGTGAAGGCTGAGGCAATTGAGGGAACGACAGCTGGGACAAAAAGACTACGTGGTGGAAGATAAATAACTCTCTGATGACATCAAATCGAAGGTCGTGAGTGGGAGTAGAAAGAGGACACTCGGAATAAATTAAGGTGAAGGAACCAAGGATACCGAATGACCTGCCAGACCTGCCAGGATGACTACTGTAGCTGCCTGCTACAATAAGAAGTACGTGGTCAACTGAACATTTATTTTTAAAGTCCTTCTTCAAGATCTGACTATATCCACAATTTATATCCTTCCGACACATACAAAAATAACACTGTTATGGGCACGATCACTGTATTCATGCGTCCATTAGGTAAAACTGAAAAAATGTTAGGAAAGTCCCTTTTGACTTTAAACCAAATTAATTAAAGCCGTTGTTCGCACATTTAAAACTCACACTTTTAAAACGACGTCAAAACATGGAACTGCTTTCCTTGAATTACTAAGGGCTGTTTCACTGTTAACTGAGCACTTTTGAAAAGCTCTGCTTAAGATCTACTTTTCTACTCATTGTTCCACCATACGTAAAATTTACGTTGCCATGAGCCTAATTAATTTACTCATGCGCCAGTCAAGTGAAAAAGTGGAATTTTTTGGAACCTAAATTTGTTATTTATATGCTAATTCATATAAAACAAAAATATACCAACTTGATTTGCCATTAATTTGAACATAACACTCACAGCACGAGGCCCGTTCTCAGAGAGTTGCGAAGCCAATCAAAAAATGGACACGCCCACATCAATGGAACCGCCACCCCATTCCATCTCTGGGGACTTATCTACTGTGTACCTTCGCTATAGAGAGGGATGGGAAAATTTCGCGAATTCGTTACAGGACAAGATGAAAGTCAAACGCGTGTACACTGAAGTCACATCAATATAATTTATATGTTCAATTCTGAAGGCTTTGCTAGCACGTGCACCATAACTTTATTAAAGGAAATTGTTTTTTACCCAACAAGGGAAATTTCATTTGGTAGTCATATTTTTACTCCGCTTACATAAAATGCTACCAAAACAGAAATAATAATGTAAATATTTGAATAACAATTGCAACGAAAATAACTAAGTAGTACTTCCCNCTGTCAGTTAGACACCTTCGTCGGCGAAATAAACGCGAGAAACGCGCTACACGGTGACTATTATCTGAGAAGTGATCAAAATTATTGCAGTACACGTTCTCCTAATTCACAATCAACTGTCGTCGGTGATATTTGACACATTTACGGGGATTACGTGCAATCTCTGTGATGCAACATAAATACGTACTTGCCAATGTTGTGATATGCAGAAAATTACCACGTGTTCTACGGTAGGCTACTGCCAACTTTTCTCCTAATAATTCCACGTCACCTTGCGAGGACTAAACACTAATTTTGTATTTGTGAAGATTTGTCTCCTGCAACGCCAAGTTATTACATTAGTTTACTCAATAAAGAGGACAACCTAAGTAGTCATCTAACCCAGAACTGTTTTCTGAACCTGGAACGTGCGGCCTACTTAAAACACGAAGGATTAGAATACATGTGTAAATTAGCTGCGCATGCACCCTGAATTACCGGTGATTAACTTGTCACGATTGTGCTCTGTAGTTCAAGCGAAAAACACAATAGCAGCACCAACTCCTGTGTGCTCACGGGATCACACGACTCAAGACGTGGGCATGATCTCCGAAACAACATAAATGGGAAGTGTTACTGAATCAACTGGTATAGGCTGTTTATGGTTAACAGAGCAATTTTGAAAGCCCTACTCAATATCTACTTTCCCACTCATTTTATATCATTCAGTCATATGTAAAATTACATTGCCATGACCTGATGACTTAATTCATGCTCCAGTCATGTGAAAACGTGAAATTTTCGGGGACATAAATTTATTACTTACAAGCCATTTCGTATTATAATGTGTATAAAGCAGCAAAAAAACGTGGTTTGCCATACATCTAAACATTAAACTCGCAGTACAACGTCAAGACTTGGAGCTTAGTTTCTAAATTCGTTGTCAACTTAACCAGAAGCCTGCTCGCCAGTAACATATAAGCAGTTAACAAGCAGTAATTTTTTTCAAAGGTTGGTTTCAAAAGTTATTACTTTACTATGAACAGGCTGTATAATATAGTAAGTTAGTTTTTACTGCTCGCTTGTGTATACGGGTGCCAGTCGCGCATTACGTGGACGCCGTACGCGAACTTTGCTTTTATTTGTCATCGGGGATTAGTATTAAAGCAGTGCAACTTCATTTGTCTTCAAATATCCCATTTAAATATGGGGGTATTTCCGAATGAACGATACTGAAGTACGAAACAAACAAAAAAAACTTCTGGTCACTATAGTTTCTTATGAATGCAAGGAAACGCATTTATAAAACATTTCAAAATAGAAATACCACAAGAGTACTTAAGAATAAAGGTGTGAAACAACTACTAACTCCACCGCACGTGGCAGCAAAATGGCGTCACTAGACAGCAAAATATTGGAATGTCGTTCGCCAATAAGCGCCTGGTAACATATTCGCCAGCCGGCAGCCCAGCCAATANTAATGAAGTACGAAACAAACAAAAAAAACTTCTGGTCACTATAGTTTCTTATGAATGCAAGGAAACGCATTTATAAAACATTCCAAAATAGAAATACCACAAGAGTACTTAAGAATAAAGGTGTGAAACAACTACCAACTCCACCGCACGTGGCAGCAAAATGGCGTCACTGGACAGCAAAATATTGGAATGTCGTTCGCCAATAAGCGCCTGGTAACATATTCGCCAGCCGGCAGCCCAGCCAATAGGGAAAATTTCGCAATATTCAGTATCCAATCGGAGACAAAGCCCGTCCCTAGAACCTCACGCAGCCAATCAGAGAATGGGAACGCCCATATCAAAGGCCCCGCCACGCCATTTCGTGTCTGTGTACTTATATACTTTGTGAAAATAGTAAAAGAAATAAACGCTTTAAATCTGTGGGATTAGAAAAAAGCGCTGCACTAGAAATCAACGGCAGCTTCGCAATAATTTCTGTGGCTGAATTTAACTATTTAAGTGGCGAATCTGCTGAATTACAGTGAACTGTGTCACCCCTCCCCCCTTCAGAAACCGATCACTTTTCCATTCAACGGTCGACCTTTCATTCTTTGTTATTCACAAAGGTGGACCCTTCACTCTTTGTTACCCCATGTAACTGTTATTTTTTCCAGCGTAAAGAGAATAATGTTAATCGGGTCAGGGCATTATGATTTCCGTCATTTTTTAACATTTACAAACTTTTAAGCTTCTTGATGATCCATATTTGATACCTGGCTGGCTTCCTGGTTATTGCGACTCACCTAACTGGCAAACGGCGACGAGTCGTGAGCTGTTGCAACTAAGGAATGCTCTTGTCTAGAGATGTACACAGTTGTGAAAGTTATCTTGCTCCGCCCAGAACTTTTCTTTCACTAATCGGTTCAATATTACAATATTTAACTAGTTAAGGAATATTATTATTTTTCACAACTACTGGATATATATATATTCTTGAGATAACGGTTTTACATTTTACTTTCAGTGATGCGGAATATCTACTAAAGTATCGTAATTTTTAATTGTGTGCAAGATTTTCATTTAATTGGTAAACAGGGTGCATAGAAATGAGGTTGCAGTAACGTATCGTATAAATTGTCAAAGAAAATTACGTTTCCGAAAGGTTATTTGCTCACACTGTGTCATATTATAGTCGCATAACAATTTTATTTTTCATTTTAATAATTGCTGAGCTAAGTGTATTACTCCGTAGTATCAAGTAAGTATATGATAGTGTAGAAGATATTCCGTGTTTTAGTTTATTGGTACTATTTCATTTTAATCAATGTCATACGATTCCTTGCATCCGCAATACATTAACTGAAGTATAGTATGTACATCGTTCTTGCATTTGTTGTGATACCGCATCAAACAAAACTTACAATATTTATTTGAGCTGCTTTACATGAAAGTAGTTGCTTATTTCTAAAGCAGTTTTTTTTAACACAAAAAGGTACGTTTACCTCATATTTTAAAATGCTGTTTACTAAAACATTTTCGCACTAAATTTGATGTACATTTTTACATAAATTATTTAAGTAAACACGTACTATACAACGTCAAATTAAGAAATTGGTTCTGCTAGTTAAGATTGTATACAAATAATATCAACGATACGTGCGCACAAAATTTTTAGGGATATCCGACACTATTAACTAGCAGTATTGTGGCATTACTGAAGTTGAAAATCGCATGACACCTACAACACAGTTTATCATAAGTCCTAAGGAACTAGATGTTTGTATAAAATGGCACAGTAACTATTTTTTGGTCCCAAATATGAAGCGTACAACCCGAGAGAAGCCTGAGTTATTTAGTTTTGGAGACGCAAAATAATCTGGATGTTATAAACTTCTTGGACGGTACAAATGAAACCATCACGAAATTACACAGACTGACGTAGTACTCTGACCTTACCTTAAAAGTCTCTAGTCACAGAGTACATACGCACACAGAGAAACAAAATAGCTAATTGTCTGCGAAAGGCTATGGGAATGGGCCTTATCTATGATTGGTTAATGTATGCTGTGAAAGGAATTTTATTGGCTGGGCAGCCAGCTGGCAAGTAGGTGGCCAGGCGCTGATTGGCGAATGTTGCAGGGCCAGTGACACAATTTTGCTGGCATGTGCGGCTGACATTCGCGATATAAACAGACTGCTTTGCCTCTGTATTATTAAGTAATGTCGCTACGTCGTTACCCTCGTAACGTACGAAGTGCCGAGTTCGAATCCCAAATGACCTATAGATACAAGTGCCATTTTTAGATGTGAACACACGTTAGTTTGATCAGCAGTGGCTCCCGTTTTCTCGCAGTGATCACTATGCCAACATAAAGACGGAAACGATGCAAAAAAAATAATAAAAATAAAAATGTTAACGCGCGTTTAGCTAATTGTTTTTAGTAGAATTAAATGAGGAAAACTGGGACAACTTGCTGCTTGCCGCGGTGCCACGGTGGCTAGAATGGATGACGTCACGCGGAAACCTCCTGCTCTACCATTCCTCGTCAGCGGCCATCTTGTATCTTCATTTTCCCTCGGAAATGTCCATCCTGCTCTATTATTACACCTCGGCACTTCACGATCTTGTATTCCGATTAGTTTTCTCTCGCTTTGTCGTTCCGTTGTTATTGTTTTCTAACACTCTGTCATTCCTTCCTACCAAGTTTTCTCATACTCATTCCGGTCTCCTTTATATTTCTCTCATGTGGTTTTCTTTTTCTCGCTCTCTATCACTCCTTCCTGCCTCTCATCCGTTCTATCCCTTGGAGGTTTTCTCATATTCTTCCCTGATCTCGTCTATTTTCACCCTTTCCTCCCTCTTGCTGTTCGTGTCCTACATCTTGGATGTCATCACCGGCATCTGCTGTAGGTGTATATATTTAATTCCCGCCGGCAGTCGTCTACTGAAGGCAGCCATCTTTGATTCCCGCACCCGCCACCAGAGTGTGCTAAGCCATCTTTAATGCCCACGCCTGCCACCATCTTTCATTCCCACGCCCGCCACCAGTGTGTTTTAAGTTCTACAGTTGGCAGCTAGGAGCGCTGGTATCNCATTCCCACGCCCGCCACCAGTGTGTTTTAAGTTCTACAGTTGGCAGCTAGGAGCGCTGGTATCGGCGCTACCATTTTGTGCATGTGAGTTGGTTCACTCGTCGCTAGCAGGGGTACGCTA
Source organism: Clitarchus hookeri (assembly GCA_002778355.1). NCBI lineage: Eukaryota > Metazoa > Arthropoda > Insecta > Phasmatodea > Phasmatidae > Clitarchus > Clitarchus hookeri. The sequence continues at coordinate 662,321 of NQII01000960.1, read as the reverse complement.
ACATCGGGGGGTGTAGTTCATACGGTGGCTGCCAGGAGTGCTGGGAATTTTTAAGTTGGTAGGTGTTTTGGAACTCAAAAAATGCAGGTGGCACCTGGTTTCGATCCGACCACCCTTAGCCGGCATCTTGACCACACGACCACCATTGTATGTGGAGTGCTGGGAGATAAAATGGCGTATATACGTGCGTCAGCTTATGTACTCGCTAGACAATAAACTTGTAATTGCGGAAAAAATCGCCATTGCACGGTTATGAGAATCGGCCTACACACACTCCAGACAATAAACTCCTCGCATAAAAGACTGCATGCACCGCGCGCGCATGTACACATTCACTTCTTATTAGTGTAATGTATATATATATATTAATCGCACGAAAAAAATACCATAATTCTAACATTCAGAAAAAAATGTATTTATATGCCGATGAGAGGAGAGGCAGGAAGGAATGAGAGAAAGCGAGAAAAATAAAATACACAAGAGAGAAATATAAAGGAGACCGGAAGGATTATGAAAAAAAACCCGATTGGAAGGAATGACAGAGCGTGAGAAAATAATAACAACGGAATGCCAGTGCGGGAGAAAACTAATCGGAATGCAAGAGCGTGAAGTGCCGAGGTGGAATTATAGAGCAGGGGGTAAAAGGGGAAATCCAGAGGGGAAAAAAGGGAATTTCCGAGGGAAAATAGGGAATTTCCGAGGGTAAATAGGAAATCCAAGATGGCTGCCACTGACGAGGAATGATAGAGCAAGATGCATCCACGTGACGTCATCCAAGATGACCACCGTGGCACCACGGCATCGCAGCCATTTGTCCCAGTTCTCCTCGTTTCATTCTACTGTCTTTTGTAACCGCATCACCACAAGATTACAAAAACAGATTTTCTTCATCGTAGTGTCATCACTTGCAACAAGTAAAAATAATTTTGTTTTTAGCCCGTTCAGTATCCGTATCCATGATCGAGGATATGTTTTGGTGAATGGTTAATGCTGACGTCAAAGAACACACAGTACATTGTTTACTGATTGCGAGAAGCCCGAACGACACAGGTACAGTGCACATATAAAAAAAATGTAAAGATTGCAGCGCTATAGCTCGTAAATTAATTCGTGACAGAATGGGTTAAAGTTGATGATAGCTGCGTGTTTTGTTATCGTTAATGAAGTACTTCTGCCTAAGCTTTATTACGCCAGTTTCTGTGGTTACCGTAGTGTACTTCTTGTGTGAAAGCTATTGCATGGAGTGAGACAAAATTCAACACGAAGGGTCGTAAAACTTTTATCGTTCAAAAAGGGTTTCCTTACAGCTGTATAGACTTTTAATGTTACAATATGGACCGGGGCATACCAGATTAAATAATCGAGTTAACTCAGGTTTCTCCTGTAGTCGAAGTACAAAAACAAATATAAATTGCAAATAACAGAAGTCTCGTAAAACACGAACAAGAAAGAGCGAAATAAAAGACATCAGTATAAAATAAAAATAAAAACTTAAAAAAAAAAAATTAGTATCACAGTTAACCCACGGTCTTCTACTGACTTAGAGCGCCCGCCTGGTTACCAGAAAACATACGTATACTCGCAATAAAATAAACAATACATCAATTCCTTAAATTCTCAGCTCGTCGGCGTTTTCGATTGAAGAAGTTCCCTTTGTCTTGCCTTTGTTCGTGAAATCCTGTTCACAGAAGAAATTAAAGGACATCGCCAGGACCTTGACACTCTACGGCGACCGTGCGGCTGGGAGTAATTGCTCGTTTCGTTACGCTGAACATTCATACGGACGCAAAGATTCACATCGCCGTAATTGCGGTTCGCCTCGAAGACGGCCCCTGCCAAAGAGTAGGTAAGAATACAGAGGTGAAAAAGCCGCGAACTCCAGAAGCACACGCCAGCATAACGGCATCACCGGCCCGCAGCATGTTGGCCCAGAATAGATGAGTACACAGAGACGAAATGGCGTGGCGGTTCCTTTGATGTGAGCGCGCCCATTCTCTGGTTGGCTGCGTGAGGCTCTGAAAACGGGCCTTGTGTCTGATTGGCTGCTGCATGTTGCGAAAGATTCGCTACTGNTGGTTGGCTGCGTGAGGCTCTGAAAACGGGCCTTGTGTCTGATTGGCTGCTGCATGTTGCGAAAGATTCGCTACTGGCTGGGCTGCCGGCTGGCGAGTAGGTTACGAGGCGCTCATTGGCAAAAGGCGTTCCAAAATTTTTCTGGCAAGTGCCGCCATTTTGCTGGCGTGTACAGCTGGAGTTCTCAGTATACGTGACGTTTTCAACTCTGTATTANGCTGGCAAGTGCCGCCATTTTGCTGGCGTGTACAGCTGGAGTTCTCAGTATACGTGACGTTTTCAACTCTGTATTATTAAGTACTGTGTGACCTGGTAATTACTTTCCAGAAGGCAGCCAGGCCAAGAATCTTTTGCAGAATGCGGTAGCCAATCAGGCCCGTTCCCAGAGCCCCAAGCAGCCAATCAGTGAATGGCTACGGCCACATCAAAGGAACCGCCACGCTATTAAGTCTCTGTGTACTTATCTATTCCGGTCATTACTCTTGCGGCGAAGCTAAAAATGTCGATCCGTGACAAACCACACGTTGGTAGCAGTGTCAAGAGTTCACCGGCCTGTTGCACTGGAAAACAGCTGTAAGGTCACTAACAAAAAANCCACACGTTGGTAGCAGTGTCAAGAGTTCACCGGCCTGTTGCACTGGAAAACAGCTGTAAGGTCACTAACAAAAAAATTTTATTTAATCACACGCTGCCAAACATTTTTGATAGCAAAATTCATTTCGTAGTTTACATTAATATTTCCGGTCACGTTGTCCTATACACAGGTTATAGCGCAGAAAGTGTATTTAATAATCTGCACACAGCACACAGAGAAAAAAAATTAATATATTTAGGGAAGTCCTTCGCGTAGCGCTCACACAAGTGGTTTACACAACTTTCTTGAGAATTCATTCGGCAGCAATGTTTGATCACGTTTGCAAGGAGAATTCGCTTTAGTGAAAGGCAACAAAATGAAATCCTAACCTCAAAAACACACTCCAATAATTATTTATGATAACATCCAATACTTGCCAAGATTGAATAAATTTTAATTTTAATACAAAACACCTTATTATCATTTTAACAGTATAACGAATATTACTTTTAGACCTGACTTGTTCTTTCTTTCAATGAATGCAGGAAAACCCGCCAATTTCAGCCATCTTAATTACACTGTTTGTATATACAGACCATTCACGGTTACTTCAGACTTTTCTAAAGCCCTGTTAAAAGTTATACTTCCAGGATATCCCTCCATCTGATGCAAACAAAACTTAACAAAGTCTAGAAAATTACACCAAAGGGACAAGCACCGAATTCGTGCGCACTCAGTGTAATAATATCTTGCATAACAACTATTTCGTACAAATCATTACCAAAACACATTTACTCTCTGTTTTAAAATTAATAATTATAAAAAAATATTATTTTCTATGTATATAATATAAGTAAAATTACAATTTTACCAAAAATAAGGTACATTTATGTTGAGAGTATAGAACGCTTGTAATATATGACATATTTAGGAAACAACTAAACAAGAAACATATGTGGTTATTTTTCAAAAGTTTGATTCAAAAAGTGTGAAGAAACCACGAATAGACTATGCTGTTTTTCGCGAAAAGATTTCTCGACAAGTTGTGTTTCAACGCACTTTAGTTCAGAACCATTTTCGTAATTGCATCATTTGAATTTTTACGCGTTTTATCTGTCTGCCATCGAATCACGGACGGTCAGTATTGGAGAAACTTAATTCTGATCGGCTCACTCATGTAACTGGCTGTCTTTACACAAAGACAAGCGGCCAATGGTCAAATGGGGACTGCAAGTGTGCACATATGATATTTAAGTCTAGCCTCCGCGTAGATCTTTTCGCGAAAAACAGGTGGCCCTATATCACCACTGAGAGCGCAACACAGAATAAAAATTCGTTGTGATGTACTTCCATCCTTTCAAAAAGAAGCGAATGCGATAGGAGCAAGTTCGGAACATATGTAACCGTTTACACATATGAACACGTTTGAAGTGAAGAAGTTGTGTGTCCCGTGTGACCGAGGCCTAAAACACACCCTGTCAAAAATTTATCTTGCCGTACTTACTTCACTATTGTCATTGTCCCTTTCTATATACGATACGTTGCATAGGAATTTGACGTAATTATTTTTCATTGTACACAGCAGAAATGAGCATCCCATGAGCGAACGCCCTCACATGATGGGAGACATCACGCGCTGTGTAGACTATACTCTGCAGTATCATAAAGAGTTGCTGCAAATGACATCAAGCAAGGACACAATTTATTGGTTACGACATAGAGCGGTATACTTATATTTGTACGGTTCCAAGTGGAAAAAATCAGTTTATTCCAACGCCTGCAATTACACATTTACCCGTAACTGAAAGGGTAAACTGTCTAGTACTCAGCACAGAAAGAATGTTTCTTACGTAATTACTCGCAAGTGTCCTTCACCCACAAAACATTTGGCAAAGTCTGTTTTGTAGTAGCCACGAGAATTTCTTTCTTTGCACAATCAACGTCTATAAAAATGGGGGAGAGTGTAATGAAAAGTCATTTCCTCGTCACGAAATGCTGAGCTGAGCTTTACTGACACACCACCTTTTAATGAGCCGCCTAAACTTCTCCACTCAGTAAGTTCGTCGACTGAGTGGCGCCTCCAGAGTAGGCAGCCGCACACCACGGCGACCATGAACTTACAGACCGTACTACGTAAATCCATTTCCGTTATAAATATGATAACTCTGGCTAAAATGGATGTGCATAAAATCAGTTATTAAAAATATGTGTAAACATTATTACTATATTTTTTATTTCATACTACCAGAGTAATTATAATAATCGTCTTTCTATGAAAGTTTTCTTGCACAACGTGCTTTCAGATACACCCAAAATGGCAAAACGCTTAAATTTCGATTATAAATGAACTTTTGTTAATTGATTTTTAAAACATTTAATCAAGTATATTAGAGCAAAATATTTTCCTGTGTTAGAAGATATATGCAATGTTCTTTCTTATGCAACATAAATCGTAGTGTTCTGGCAATGCACCTAGTGTGTGTGCTACTTTTTAACGAGTTCTGGATGTCGTACAATCGGCTACAGTCGTGCATTAGAAGCCACTCTACTTCCACCTTGACATGAGTTAAGCACGGCGGAATACTCGGCATTGAGGTATCGCCCGGCCTGGGTTGCCTGGCATTCCCGTGCTTCTCAACGCGAGTTCAGACGTGGAAATGTTAACTACGTAGACGACCGTACGTCAGAAGCCAGCCACTGATGGGCGACGTGCCTCGGCATCGGGTAGCATACAGCACCGCCGTCGTGGAGCTAACTACAGCACAGCATCCTTTAAAATAGCTGTTAGCTGCAGAGATTACACCAGCAACGGGCGCAGAAAGTTAACTGTGTGCAAAAGAAAACCTGATGTCAGTGCTATTATTGCTGCGCGATGTTTTCTCACCAACAGATTCTGTACTGCTCTTGCAATTTGTTGGAAATTTATTAAAGATCAGTTGAGACGTCGTTTACTGTCACTAGTAATAATATTTCAACGGGTTTTGTAATTTATTTAAATTTAGAAACCTAAATTTAATTATTACAATTTATACTGGTCTGACGGTTCAATAATTATACCTGTAACGACCAGAAAGCAATTAAAGCCCAAGATTGTTTTCTATTCTGACAACTCATTCCTTTACATCAAGTACGCAGAAACAGACGAGAAACCGTAAGGGCGATAAATACGCTTAACGCTCTGCAAGTCATAGGATTCCCTTTGGAATTTTTTTTTTACTTTCTCAGGAAGGGANTTTTCTATTCTGACAACTCATTCCTTTACATCAAGTACGCAGAAACAGACGAGAAACCGTAAGGGCGATAAATACGCTTAACGCTCTGCAAGTCATAGGATTCCCTTTGGAATTTTTTTTTTACTTTCTCAGGAAGGGAAATATTCTCCCCGTGGATTGTTCACGGTCAGCTGAGTACTTTTCAAAACAACATCTGAAAAATGTCGCTGTCCCTACCTGCATATATGGTAAACATATGTAAATACTGAATTTTTTTTTTTTTCAGTTTTTTTTTAAAGGTTGCAAGTGTTGGAGCACGCTGCTTAGAGCAGCAGGAACAGGGCAGGAATCGGACATGACCTACGGTAAGGAACCACGCCAACATTCGCCTGGAGACATTTCGGTAAACCAAAGTCAGGATGGCTGGACCGGGATTTGAACCCAGGTCCTCCGGAAAGTTTAACCACTGCAGCGCCTCGCTCCGGTGTGTATCCATTGGGAACTGCGCACTGATTGGTCCGCGTAATCAAGTGACGCCGTGTCCCTTGTTCCTTGATGTTGCTTTGTTCCAAGTATCTTCGTGTCCCAAGGTTATGGTTAGGTTTTTATAAGTTTGTTCCACGGTGAGCAGTCTGTCATAGAAGAAGAACATTTTATCCAGAAACCGTAAATAACGAATAAACACAAGCGTGTAGAAAAATCGGAACCATAATTTGATATAACCAATTACAAACAATCGACTTCTAGCTTAATCTACTAATATTTTTAATAAAATAATGCAATCCATTATTTGAAGTGAAATAAGAATGATCTAACAATTATTTCATAACCTGAATTTAACTGATCTTACAGAAGGCATGTATGCACCAAACTAAAGTATAAAACTATATGTATAGGATATTCACGTTAAAGTGAGCACTTTTGAAAGCTCTCTCATTTGGAATAATAGTCAATAAATATACTTTATTTTAGCCTTAGACGTTAACTTCCGAGTGCGGTGGAATATACAAACTGTGCTTATTACTTACATGGCAATATTTATTTTAAAAGGTAATTAATTTTTTTTTATGGCTGAAAATAAAAAGTAACTAGTGCCTCAAAAGTGCTCACTTTGCTGTGAACAGGCCTATAAAAATAAATACAAATACCCAGAACTGCCTTTCGAAAGCGCAATAATAAACAGGCCAAATATACGTGAAAAAGAGGGAGGACAGGCAAGTTCAGATCTCACACTAGTAATTAATGAACTCTGGTGTCGTTTTTCAAAATGTGCAGTATTGGACATCTTCGGACATGAGATGTGTTACAGCCCAATTTGTGCACACGCTTTGGAAGGCCATAGAGGACAGGACAAAGAGACACGATAGCGATAGACCAAAGGAGGAGTTTATTATATTAGTTTTTAAAGAAGCTGTTCTCCCGCACGTTTGTCGTAAACCCAACCTCGTCCGTTTCGGACCGCTCTTTCGGCAGACCTCGGCAGGCGTGCAGTCATTATGCTGACCTCGCATTGCGGGGAGACAGGTTCGATTCCCGGCGTATAAAATTCGGAATTTTTAGCAAGTGGAAAACGTAGCTGACGTTGCTGACAGTTTTTCTCAGGAACTTCCTGTTTCTCCTACTCTGCATTCCGCTGTTTTTTTCTTCAAGTCCATCTAGTTTCACTTCATCAGTTCTTCAGGAAGACCACGGAAGATAAGTCTATTCCTCGGGTAGGACAGCCTACTCTACTTAAAGCAGGCATTATCTTTATTTCATCAACGTTGAGTTTGATCCAAAAAAATTAAAACGTTTGGACGTTTATATTTTTAGCTTATATTACGATCCGTAGAAGGACTTCCAGTGCTTGTTGTACACGACCAGTTTCCCTCGAATTAGCTTGTACGTTTCAAGTAGCAGAAAATATTATGCACATACCGTAAAAACAATATGGGACAGTGTGTGCATGCGAGCTGCGTAGTACCCACAAAGTGGGTTTCAACATTGGACTGTTTTTTTGCCAATAGCACTGTCAAAAACTACGTGGATAGGATTTAAGGTCAAAAAACTGTCCTTTTTTTATTTAGTGCTTTGAGATGTTTGTACACATAATCTAACCTAGTTTTAATACAAATTAGGTATATTTAACTTAGTCAAAGTATTTTATTCATATAAGAGAGTGGGTCTGTTAAAAATTCAGATGTAAATGAAGATGTTCATCGCAGAAGACAAAAATCTATGTAGCCTATCTCATCTTTAGTCTATGGTAAACGCACTATAAATAAAGCCCCGACTATTAATTTGATCCAGTATCACAGAGTGCTTAAAATTACAGAGGTGAAATTATGCCGTGAACTGGGGCCTATAACCACACACATCACCAAAATGGCCTCATCGGCCAGCAATATGGCGGAAAGTCGTTCACCAAACAGCTCCTGGAGACTAACTTACCAGACGGCAGCCCGACCAATAAAGAATATTTTATAACATGCCCAGTCCCACAGCTTNGCTCCTGGAGACTAACTTACCAGACGGCAGCCCGACCAATAAAGAATATTTTATAACATGCCCAGTCCCACAGCTTCGTGCGGCCAATGAGCGACCGAGTTTGCTTACCTCAAAAGAACCACCATGCCTTTGAGATTCTGTAGAGTTTCTTAATATGTGCTACCATCGTTCTTTTATTGGCTGCTGACATAGTAACATGACTCAATTTCTCTATTGCTTCTTATTTATTACTAACTCGCCTTTAAACGGGGCATGTCTAAATAACTGCAGACCAATCGCAAAATACAGAAATTAAATAAGTGTTTAAAGTCTACCTTGCCACTTAACCGTCAGAACACTATGCCCCATTGTAACTCGGGCTGCTCCAAAAGGGAGAATTTCTTTGTCGCTGAAAACGAAATTCGCGTGGATGTAGTATCACAGTTTCGCTCATGTTTGTCAGGATCACAAAATAACTTTACGGAACATCAAAACTAGGCATAATTATTGTGAATAAAAACAGCAATAATTTAATAACAACAGGTGTGGAATAAATAAATTGTGCTACGTGTTACGTATGAAAAGCTATTTGATTGAGGGACAATCAACTCGATGCTCTATTAGCTAACAGCCAGCCAGTAATAAGACTTNCGTATGAAAAGCTATTTGATTGAGGGACAATCAACTCGATGCTCTATTAGCTAACAGCCAGCCAGTAATAAGACTTCATTCGGTGAAGTATGCGTTTAATGTGCACTGAGAAAAACAATTGTTTCAATACATCAAATATATTTGTTTGCGTGGCGTTTGTTTCAGCTAAACGATATTTTGTTTGTACAACCAAGCTCAGTTCCTCCAAATGAATTAAATTCGTTTACAAAACCAAATAATTTATTCAAAACAACTTTGGCCCAAACAAATATTTTATTGTTTCGGTAGTGTAAGCAAACATGCCGTTACAATTTGCCAACAAAATAATACGTTTACACTGAAAGAACATCTAAAAAAATATTTGTTTGTATACCGCCAAAAATGTATTTAGTTGCCCCAACTAAATATTTCTTTGAATAAACAAAACTCGAAAAGCAACAACATTAATTTCGTCCGTCTTACAAAATACACGCTTGAATTAACAAAACCTCTGTGTTGGGCCAAAATAAATTGGACTGTCAATAAAATATGCCATTGGCCCTGTACAAACAAGTAATTTTGTTTCGCCAAACAAACTTTGTTTGATTCAACAAAACCTTTTTATCAGTGTGATGTGAACCAACAGGACGGTCGTAAATGGAAAAGCAGAAACCAAAAGAAATCGTGTTCCTGTAATTCAGGACATAAGTGACACGACTCCAGGTTGCTTTAAATTCCACTAAATGCGTGCAAAAGTGCAAATGTTAGTGTGTTTTGACATACGTGGAGCTCTAAGTATAAATAAAAATCGACTACAACTGAATCTAGTAGAAAAAAAACTGGGCCCCTCAAGGCATTAAACACCGGTAGGTTATTGCGGTGGTCCAATTGCATTTTTTCGATAATTAAATGATTTATTCTGCTTTACAATGAATTACGTAGCTCTGGGTGACAGATTGTTGGCTGTATTGATTTGACAGCCAGGAGATGAAAAAACAACATAGGTTTTTAGTGACGAAATACTCACTCGTCGTTCATTTAACATTAAACCACAATGTATATTTGTACACAGAGAAGAAATGGTGTAGCGGTTACATTCATATGGGCGTATACATTCTCGGATTGTGGAATGAAGCTCTGGCAACGGACCTTGTGTCTGATTGGCTACTGCATGCTGCGAAAGGTCACCTATTGGCTGGGCTGCCGGCTGGTGAGTATGTCATCAGGCGCTGATTAACAAATTGAGTTCAACATTTTGCTGGCAAGTGACGCCATTTTGTTGGCGTATGCGGCTAGAGTTTGCGAATAAAATGGCTGTTTTGCGTCTGTATTCTTAAGTACTATTTGATATAACTCTCCTAAACGAGTGAAATAAACTTACAATGAAAGTGATCGTATAAAACCCATAATGGAAACTGAAATACTTATATTGAGAGAAACGCAGGCGAAGAACTTTTCGTGTGTTATTTGGCGGTTACTCTATAGACAAGCTGAGACAGCAAAACCATGTGCATTTCTGTTACGTTTCCAATAGGATCACAGTTTATTAGCCACGCCTACGTGAGCTCCGAGCCAATAGCAGCGTTGTAAGGGAAACGAGGACCGAATCATGTGCCACCTGATCTGGGTCAAAAACGAATACTCTATGGGACAACGGTCAATGAACAATCACCAGAGGCTCGAAANATGTGCCACCTGATCTGGGTCAAAAACGAATACTCTATGGGACAACGGTCAATGAACAATCACCAGAGGCTCGAAAATAAACACGACAATGGAGGTTAAGGTCATTTAAATCGCGGAATTTTTTTGTCGCTATCGATATACTATCACAANGAAATAAACACGACAATGGAGGTTAAGGTCATTTAAATCGCGGAATTTTTTTGTCGCTATCGATATACTATCACAATTTTAGTTATAACATGGAACAGTTGAAAATACTCTGTATTTGAAACAAGCGGGGGAAAAATGGCCTATCCCAGGGGCAAATTAAGAAGGTTGGTGGAGGGGGTAGGGAAGNCCTATCCCAGGGGCAAATTAAGAAGGTTGGTGGAGGGGGTAGGGAAGGGGTTCACACGGGATATAACCTTCCCCCTCCCCAACTCACAAAAAAAAATTCACATTGACATAAAAGTGTCATGTAAATATTTTAAAATTAAAATTAAATAATATCAGACTTGTTAAAAATACTAATTTTATTTAATTATTTCAATACATTTTTCCTAAGATGACCTGCACAGGGGGGAAGTGAACCCCTACACCGAAAGTCAAGATCCGCTCCTGTCTTAGCATCTCCCGGAATCACGACCAACACACGGCGGAGAAATTACGTCCAGCATTTCATTTACGTGACAACCTGTTGCCGACGATGCGTCTTCCATCAGATTCCTGAGGACTTCCCCGTCACGTGTCATCGCGGTTCGCTCCGACCTGACGGCTGATATCGTTAACATCCACGTTAGTTAAAAATACATTAGTCCTGCCCGACGCGAGTTCGGAGGAGAGAAAAAAACATAATAACCAGCTTCCTGCCGACTCCGCGGCAGAAAAACAAACCCCGACGATCCTCGTTACCAGGCCGTCTAACTGGCCGGTCAGGCGGACAGGAACCTAATATTAGAAATTCTTCGCTGTCTGGCAGCGCGTTGCGTGAGGGACAGACCTGCATTACGGAAGAATCCAGCACGCTCACTTACAACCGTCACTGGAATAGAAGCAGTGTCAAGTGTTACGCCTGAGTGCAACAAAGGGAAGACAAATGATTCGCCTAGGAACTCAGAAAGTAATTTTTTAACACTTTAAACATTGTCCGAGTGTATCTCGGGCTGCACCGAAAAGGAAAATTTCGCTGCCACTGAAAACAAAATTTACATGTACTTAATATCACAGTTACGTTAACGCTAGTCAGTACTTTAAAAGAAATTTACAGCACATCAACACTAATTACCTTGAATAAAAAAATATTTTNACGTTAACGCTAGTCAGTACTTTAAAAGAAATTTACAGCACATCAACACTAATTACCTTGAATAAAAAAATATTTTTACAGCAACTCAAATGAACAATATGAACTGTATTACATATTACGCACTAATTTATATTTGATTGGGAGACAANGCTGATATCGTTAACATCCACGTTAGTTAAAAATACATTAGTCCTGCCCGACGCGAGTTCGGAGGAGAGAAAAAAAACATAATAACCAGCTTCCTGCCGACTCCGCGGCAGAAAAAAAAACCCCGACGATCCTCGTTACCAGGCCGTCTAACTGACCGACCAGGCGGACAGGAACCTAATATTAGAAATTCTTCGCTGTCTGGCAGCGCGTTGCGTGAGGGACAGGCCTGCATTACGGAAGAATCCAGCACGCTCACTTACAACCGTCACTGGAATAGAAGCAGTGTCAAGTGTTACGCCTGAGTGCAACAAAGGGAAGACAAATGATTCGCCTAGGAACTCAGAAAGTAATTTTTTAACACTTAAAACATTGTCCGAGTGTATATCAGGCTGCACTGAAAACAAAATTTCCATGTATTTAGTATCATAGTTACGTTAACGCTAGTCAGTACTTTAAAAGAAATTTACAGCACATCAACACTAATTACCTTGAATAAAAAAATATTTTTACAGCAACTCAAATGAACAATATGAACTGTATTACATATTACGCACTAATTTATATTTGATTGGGAGACAATAATCTCAGTACTCCATTGGCCAACAGCCAGCCAGTGATAAACTTTATTCAGTGGAGTAAGCATGTCGAATGTGGGGCGAACCAATAGGAATATGGTGCTTGGGAAAGCAAATACCAACAGAAATGGCGTTCCTATAATGGTGGATATAAGTGGCACAATTATACCTTTTCTTAAACGCCATTAGGGGCCACGGTGGCGTAGCGGTCAGACTACTCGCCTCTCATTACGGCGAACCGTGTTCGATTCCCGGTGGGGTCGCTCCCGGATTTTCGAATGTGGGAATCGTGCCGGACGATGCCGCTGATCGGCGAGTTTTCTCGGGGATCTCCCGTTTCCCCCGCCCTTGCATTCCGGCGCTGCTCCATACTCACCTCACTTCACTCTCATCGGCTCTCAAAACCTCTATGTTAAGAGCCCCCCCAAATCTCTTCACTCATTCTTCACTCACTTGACCACCAGTATATGTGTAGGTACAGAGTGCAAAGTGTTAATACGATATTTCAACACAGGGCATTTGACTATCCATGTAAATCGTTAAGCAACAACCCAAACTTCTGCATGCTTTTTGAAGATTATTTAGAATTCCCTGTTCATTACACGTATACATAAATGTATAATGTTCACACACTTTCCTTATAGAAAATACCCTGATCGTTTCCAAATGAAATTGCAAAATCCCCTCTGAAAATGCCGTGGAACACCTCTTTAACAATAAAAGTCTACTCAAGGTTTTAAAGTGCAGTCTTTCCCCTGAATGTCGAAATAAGATCACATTCAAATAGAATGCCTCATCACACTGTCTCTTTTGATGTTTTGATGTAGCATAGCAGTAGACGAAATCATTAGTGCGGATGAATATTTTTTTTATAGAATTATTTGACGATTGTGTATTAAATATCTATAACCGTGATTTACAAAAAAAATAATTATCCTTAATTATAAGAACTGCATCACGGCAATACATTTCATTTGCTCAAACAGGTAGTACGTATAAAATGTTCGTAAAATATAGTGCCTAAAACATATAGCGCAATCCTACATAGCTTTATAATTTGTCAGTAATAGTGATAAGAAGAGGTCTGGGCTATTTTTTTTTTTTTTTCGATGGAAACGTGTACAGATGAGGCTACGTGTTCGGGACAATGTAGAATTCAAAAACTCGTTACGTTTATGTTATTATACAGTTTGTCACCACGTTGCAACTTCCTGAAGAACACTGAGCCAATAGTTGACTTCCGGCAAAATGTCGTTTTTTTTTTCACGTCACTGTTCATAAGAGGAGCAGTGAAAGACACAGTGGCACGAGGTTGACCACGTCGTTCAACACGAAACGCTTTTCATGAAAAAATTCCTTGGAATTACATAAGTTTTCAAGTTTATTTTTTATACAATCTTGACACTGAAATAACGCCACGTTTTCAGCGCGTGTTATTTTTTTTTCGGACACCCTTCAATTAGAAAATTCGCGTTGGAATAGTCACGCAAGAAGTGGTGAAGCAAACACGTGGAAGCATCCGCCAAGATTACTCTCTCATTAGAACTCCGCAGTGGGAAAGTGGGTCAGCACAAACCTTGTGTCTAATTAAAATTAGTTTTTACTTATTTGTGAGTATTTTAAGTGGATGACTCGCAGCTTCAGGGCACGGAGCCTTATTATCCACTGCAAAAGGTCAAGAGAATCATTAGTCCTTTGTTAGTACAGCTTAGTGCGTCAATTACTACTGCAGTGTCAAATAACAGCGTCTACATGGAGATAGGCATGTATTTCAGAGTCTCATTAAAATACTTTCTCTTTGCAATGGTAAAGCACAGTAACGCAAAAAGTATCGAAGTTTTCTGTCTCTGCAGCCACAGAGGTAGGCCAGATTTCTTCGCCACAAGCTACGGGAGAAATTTATGGGCTTTATTTTTTATACTTTACGTAGAATCGAAAATTCGAAAGAAAGTTAATACGCGCACCTTTTCAAGAGAACTCCAAACTCAGACAGCACTCGAGTAAGTATTACGACAGATAAGTGTCAAGTATTTCATTAACAAACGAACTTAAATTATGGTATTTAAAAGGTCAGTTTTCCACCTGAAGTAGGAAACGATCGTGTGTAAAACGCGAAGTTTCCAAAGAACCTGACTTTTCGTTTCTCCCTAGCACAAATTCAGAAACACATACTTAATATTATTAGGAATTTGCAATAATAATACATTTGTGTTGGGAAATGTATTACTCAATTTTAGATTAGTCGAGTCCAGTTCTGTTGCAGCAGGATATGTTTAAAAAAAGTGAGTTCAGATACATTTTCCTACACACAAATAGAAAATGTTAATATGCAAATTCTCTATTTTCATGTTAACGTAAACAAAACTTCTATTTTAAAACTTTATTGAAATCTATTTTTTTATAATTTAAATAATTTCATTTTTGAAAAGTTTTCTATGACGAAACTTTTTAAAAGAGTTTATACATAAACATGAATTTATCGCACGCTGTATATAAAACCTCTGCCGCGTTTCCACCATAAATGTTTGAGTACGGAAGTAAAATAATGGCATTCTCAACATCATACGCTGCCAGACTGAAAGACAAAACTGTGTTTCTGATATTATGGCAGTAAAATGTTGTAGGCAGGAAACCGTTACTTACAGTAACTAATGCATTAAAAATATTTCAGTGGTCTTACTTGCGAATTTAAATCGCAATAACAAAGAGTCTCCGCCAATGAATGATACGACGAAATACTAGTCAAGTTAGTTGAGGTTATAGGTAGGCTTGATTTAAAAAAAAAAATTAAATAGGGCACACCTGCCGCGGGTTTTCATTCGTTGGAATTCAGAATGATCGCCGGAACTGTGAATTATTAATATGGAAAAATTATTTTCGTATGCACGCGGTTGTTACTGCGAATATTAATTTATAATTTCTCAACTATAAATATTCCCAGAGAAGTCTCTTTCTTTGTTCGGACACGCGTGATTCTTGAAAAACGCCAAGCACGTAAAAAAAAAACTACGCTCTGAAAGCAAGACGCGTAGTCATAGATCTTGCTCAGCTCTTGAGCCCTGACGATCCGATNTTTTTACAGCAACTCAAATGAACAATATGAACTGTATTACATATTACGCACTAATTTATATTTGATTGGGAGACAATAATCTCAGTACTCCATTGGCCAACAGCCAGCCAGTGATAAACTTTATTCAGTGGAGTAAGCATGTCGAATGTGGGGCGAACCAATAGGAATATGGTGCTTGGGANAGCCAGTGATAAACTTTATTCAGTGGAGTAAGCATGTCGAATGTGGGGCGAACCAATAGGAATATGGTGCTTGGGAAAGCAAATACCAACAGAAATGGCGTTCCTATAATGGTGGATATAAGTGGCACAATTATACCTTTTCTTAAACGCCANAAGCAAATACCAACAGAAATGGCGTTCCTATAATGGTGGATATAAGTGGCACAATTATACCTTTTCTTAAACGCCAGTAGGGGCCACGGTGGCGTAGCGGTCAGACTACTCGCCTCCCATTACGGCGAACCGTGTTCGATTCCCGGTGGGGTCGCTCCCGGATTTTCGCATGTGGGAATCGTGCCGGACGATGCCGCTGATCGGCGAGTTTTCTCGGGGATCTCCCGTTTCCCCCGCCCTTGCATTCCGGCGCTGCTCCATACTCACCTCACTTCACTCTCATCGGCTCTCAAGACCTCTATGTTAAGAGCCTCCCCCCCCCAAATCTCTTCACTCATTCTTCACTCACTTGACCACCAGTATATGTGTAGGTACAGAGTGCAAAGTGTTAATACGATATTTCAACACAGGGCATTTGACTATCCATGTAAATCGTTAAGCAACAACCCAAACTTCTGCATGCTTTTTGGAGATTATTTAGAATTCCCAGTTCATTACACGTATACATAAATGTATAATGTTCACACACTTTCCTTATAGAAAATACCCTGATCGTTTCCAAATGAAATTGCAAAATCCCCTCTGAAAATGCCGTGGAACACCTCTTTAACAATAAAAGTCTACTCAAGGTTTTAAAGTGCAGTCTTTCCCCTGAATGTCGAAATAAGATCACATTCAAATGGAATGCCTCATCACACTGTCTCTTTTAATGTTTTGATGTAACATAGCGGTAGATGAAATCATTAGTGCGGATGAATATGTAGTTATAGAATTATTTGACGATTGTGTATTAAATATTTATAACCGTGATTTATAAAAAAAATAATTATCCTTAATTATAAATACTGCATCACGGCAATGCATTGCATTTACTCAAACGGGTAGTACGTATAAAATGTTCGTAAAATATAGTGCCTAAAACATATAGCGCAATCCTACATAGCTTTATAATTTGTCAGTAATAGTGATAAGAAGAGGTCCGGGCTATTTTTTTTCAATGCAAACGTGTACAGATGAGGCTACGTGTTCGGGACAATGTAGAATTCAAAAACTCGTTACGTTTATGTTATTATACAGTTTGTCACCACGTTGACAATTCCTGAAGAACACTGAGCCAATAGTTGGTTGGCATCCAGCAAAATGTCGCTTTTTTTTCACGTCACTGTTCATAAGAGGAGCAGTGAAAGACACAGTGGCACGAGGTTGACCACGTCGTTCAACACGAAACGCTTCTCATGAAAAAATTCCTTGGAATTACATAAGTTTTCAAGTTTATTTTTTATACAATCTTGACACTGAAATAACGCCACGTTTTCAGCGCGTGTTATTTTTTTTTCGGACACCCTTCAATTAGAAAATTCGCGTTGGAATAGTCACGCAAGAAGTGGTGAAGCAAACACGTGGAAGCATCCGCCAAGATTACTCTCTCATTAGAACTCCGCAGTGGGAAAGTGGGTCAGCACAAACCTTGTGTCTAATTAAAATTAGTTTTTACTTATTTGTGAGTATTTTAAGTGGATGACTCGCAGCTTCAGGGCACGGAGCCTTATTATCCGCTGCAAAAGGTCAAGAGAATCATTAGTCCTTTGTTAGTACAGCTTAGTGCGTCAATTACTACTGCAGTGTCAAATAACAGCGTCTACATGGAGATAGGCATGTCTTTCAGAGTCTCATTAAAATACTTTCTCTTTGCAATGGTAAAGCACAGTAACGCAAAAAGTATCGAAGTATTCTGTCTCTGCAGCCACAGAGGTAGGCCAGATTTATTCGCCACAAGCTACGGGAGAAATTAATGGGCTTTATTTTTTATACTTTACGTAGAATCGAAAATTCGAAATAAAGTTAATGCGCGCACCTTTTCAAGAGAACTCCAA
Source organism: Clitarchus hookeri (assembly GCA_002778355.1). Lineage (NCBI taxonomy): Eukaryota > Metazoa > Arthropoda > Insecta > Phasmatodea > Phasmatidae > Clitarchus > Clitarchus hookeri. Next base: position 644,388 of record NQII01000960.1, on the reverse strand, counting down.
ACTCAGACAGCACTCGAGTAAGTATTACGACAGGTAAGTGTCAAGTATTTCATTAACAAACGAACTTAAATTATGGTATTTACCTGAAGTAGGAAACGATCGTGTGTAAAACGCGAAGTTTCCAAAGAACCTGACTTTTCGTTTCTCCCTAGCACAAATTCAGAAACACATACTTAATATTTTTAGGAATTTGCAACAATAATACATTTGTGTTGGGAAATGTATTACTCAATTTTAGATTAGTCGAGTCCAGTTCTGTTGCAGCAGGATATGTTTCAAAAAAATGAGTTCAGATACATTTTCCTACACACAAATAGAAAATGTTAATATGCAAATTCTCTATTTCCATGTTAACGTAAATGAAACTTCTATTTTAAAACTTTATAGAAATCTATTTTTAAATAATTTAAATAATTTCATTTTTGAAAAGTTTTCTATGACGAAACTTTTTAAAAGAGTTTATACATAAACATGAATTTATCGCACGCTGTATATAAAACGTCTTCCGCGTTTCTACCATAAATTTTCGAGTACGGAAGTAAAATAATGGCATTCTCAACATCATACGCTGCCAGACTGAAAGACAAAATTGTGTTTCTGATATTATGGTAGTAAAATGTTGTAGGCAGGAAACCGTTACTTACAGTAACTAATGCATTAAAAATATTTCAGTGGTCTTACTTGCGAATTTAAATCGCAATAACAAAGAGTCTCCGCCAATGAATGATACGACGAAATACTAGTCAAGTTAGTTGAGGTTATAGGTAGGCTTGATTAAAAAAAAAAAAAAATTAAATAGGGCACACCTGCCGCGGGTTTTCATTCGTTGGAATTCAGAATGATCGCCGGAACTGTGAATTATTAATATGAAAAAATTATTTTCGTATGCACGCGGTTGTTACTGCGAATATTAATTTATAATTTCTCAACTATAAATATTCCCGGAGAAGTCTCTTTCTTTGTTCGGACACGCGTGATTCTTGAAAAACGCCAAGCACGTAAAAAAAAACTACGCTCTGAAAGCAAGACGCGTAGTCATAGATCTTGCTCAGCTCTTGAGCCCTGACGATCCGATNTAAAAAAAAACTACGCTCTGAAAGCAAGACGCGTAGTCATAGATCTTGCTCAGCTCTTGAGCCCTGACGATCCGATCGGCAAACAAAACGTGTGGTTCTGTTTTGTTCGCCACTATGGGTTCCCCTCGCGAAATCTAGACACGTTTATCACCTGCAACATAGCATGAAAATAACAAATATCTCGTAAGTGTTGGCCCATCAACTGGGCTATTGCGTCTTTCTAATTCGGTACGCTACGCAGTGGGAAAATATGCGTTATCGCGGGAAGCGAGGTTATTTGTTTAATTAAGGCTCTTCTTTGTGCCATAAATTAAAAGCATTCAGGTCAAAGGACATGGTGCATGTATTGCGCAGTCTCAGAGACAAAGGTAAAAAAAAGAATTTTACTTTTTTATTACCACGTATTTATAAATAACTGTTTAAAATGTACCGTTTGGACAAGAGGTAACTAGCTGCATCTTTTAAGGTACTTCAGAGGTTCGAAGATTCACAGAAGAATATAGATAAAGATTGTCCAAAATTATCATAGTATTATGTGATCGGTTGTTATTTAGCTATCTTGTCTTGCGTTTCGTAGAGGCAAAACATAACCGTAACCACCTGTCCTTGTTTACAATACAGGTAGCAAGAGAAAAAAGTAACGTTAGAGACTTTGTGATGCACAACTTAAAGTGTATTACGGCAACTGGTATTCACGCATTAGCAGTTGTTAACACATACAATTCAAACAATTCAATTTTTTTTTCTTGTAGCGCCGTTTAACAAGTTGACTCAAGGCCAATAGAGTGAACAGTTATTTGCACAAGTGTTGCGGAACTCCGAATGACGAACTCANTTAACAAGTTGACTCAAGGCCAATAGAGTGAACAGTTATTTGCACAAGTGTTGCGGAACTCCGAATGACGAACTCAACACGGTAGAACTACAGTGCCGTACCAGAAAGTGTGGAACTCAAAATTCTAGCCTACTGCCAATTTATAAGGTGGAAATGTCAGGCAGCTAATGATAACCATCAAATTTTTTTTACTGGCTGTGGGTTCATTCCGGTTAAATATATATTAACTATTTAATTTATTTACACACTTGTCTCACTCAAGATTGTACTGAAGCAATGAAACAGCAACAATGCACGACACTCAATTCGGCCTGGCTGCACAAATAAAGTCGGTTACCTGTAACGTTGCACTAAATAGCAAAACTCTCAAATCATGCTTTGCTGGATTGTTTGCTTATTCGCCCAGTCTCTAGAGCTGATAGCAGTCTGCACTGTCCACTTTGGGGCACATTGAGTAAAACAACAAAGTAGAATCGCAACCGCGAATCATTGTATATTTGTTCACGGCCCGCGCTAAGACTTCTCGGCATTTGATTCAGCAACTGAACCGGCTTCATGTAATCGTAAGGACATTAAGAAATCTAAGCATGTTGCATATTTTCAAGAATATGTTTGGCTGATGTCTAGCAGCATAGCTTCTCAAAGATACTCGGGATCTTTCCCCGCTATTCCACATTCCCAGTTACAAAGGGGCGTATATATTACTCTAGAATACGAGTTTTCTCAATCTTCCCAGCAATGCCAAGGCCGCTTTCGATATGGCGTGTATTTCACAGGCTGTGAATAGAAAACAAGCAGGAGAGAAGAGAGGAAGTGAGGCGGGAAAGGCAACCGACAATTTATGTGTCTTTGAATTACTGTTTAACAGTCAACTAACTTTCTGACGGTGAATAACCAGATCGTTCAGTCCTTTGGGGAGGATCGTACGGTCACCCCGGTGGGGGGAGTGTAGGTTGGTCATTTGAGGTGGCGTGGCAGTACTAGGCTATGGTAGCCGAGACGAACTTACTTACCGGTTTCCGGAAAGGATGGGTGATGCGTCTCTTATAGCCTCTCAACATCCATGGCAACCCAGGGCTTCTCGTGCCACCCCTGATTAAACAGACTGGGCTCTGCCGCCCGTGCCCTATGGGAAACAGTTTTCTAGCGGCTGTTCAGGGGTATCTGCCGTGATGGCTTGGGCCGATAGATAGTACCAAGGCCCGACCACTTGGTGGGGTGTTGGACCTCTTGGCACTCAGGCCACTGGGGCCCAAAACAGGAATTTCCCTGTGAAGAAATTCTAGGATGGTAAAGGACGCGTGTCTGATGTTGCGAGTCGGCCTGGTGTGCGGCTTCGTGTGAGCTCGGCTCCTGGTGAAGACAGCAAAGGGAGTAAAACCGGACGGTCATGGCGGTACCCACCTGTTCTGAGGGACTCCGCACACTCCCGCATGGAGGTTAGGCGACGCAGTCGGACACAGGAAAACCCATACGTGCCATGGAAATTAAGAGGGAGCACGGGATGATCCGCTTGGCCCATCCAGGGGTACTCCCTGGAATTTGGATCAGACGAGGTTGGACTCGTGCTGGCAGTGGTTGACTCCGCATGCTGGAGAAGGCTCGGAGAGATTCCCCCTCTTGCTAAAAGAGCCGGACGTTGAACAGGATTGTTCCGGGGGCGTGCCCGAGATCACGTCAGGGGCGTGGGTAGTGCTCCGGCTATACCACACGCTTGGTAATCTGAGTGCTAGAATCTCAGGCCTTGTGGTAGGACATGCCTTGTGCGATCTGCAATATCAGATCGGGGCTCTGCCTGGTGCGGCCTGTGTACAGGTCGGGGCAAACGGGTTTGGTCAATTCAGAAAGCGCTGGTCATGTCTGCGATGAGAAGGCGTGATCCCTCTTCCCCGCCTACTGGGAGGCCGGGGTGTGGTATGGCCTCGCGGCTAAGAGCGCCCCGTTAACAAATTAAACCACGACTCTGTCGTGTTTTACAGTTACCTTAGTCCTTTGGACAATGGCCGAAATGGCTAAGAGCGCCACGTTAAAATACCAAGAGCATGGCTGTGATGGCTGTGTTACATACTATATATATAGTGTTTTGGACCCACGCCCCGAGAAGGGTCGAAGCGGTGAGAGGCAACACTGCTCCGGCGCTGACCTGGGCAGTCAGCAAGGGTGGGGACAAAAGCCCTAAGGATGGCACCAGCTAGCCGGACCAAGGTGCTCTGGGTGCGATGGTCCCAGAGTGTTGCCAGGGTGGACGAAGTCACATGGTAACATCACACATACGGCTTCGGGTACAGCCAACTGTCGTGTTAGGGGCCGCGGTGGTGTAGTGGTTAGACTACTCGCCTCCCACCTAGGCGAACAGGGTTCGATTCTCAGTTGGGATGCTCCCGGATTTTAGCACCTGGGAATCATGCCAGACTAAACCGTTGGTTGGCGAGTTTTCTCGGGAATCTCCCGTTTCCCCCGCCCTTGAATTCCGGCGCTGTTGCATACTCACATCACTTCACCCGCATCGGCTCTCAAGACCTCGATGTTAAGANCCGCCCTTGAATTCCGGCGCTGTTGCATACTCACATCACTTCACCCGCATCGGCTCTCAAGACCTCGATGTTAAGAACCGCCCGAATCTCTCTACTCTCAAATCGTCGTTTTAGCCTAATAACTCGATCACCTGCCCAATTGGGGAGGGGGGTGTCTCCCATAAATGATGGCCTAATCGGCTGGTNTTTAGCCTAATAACTCGATCACCTGCCCAATTGGGGAGGGGGGTGTCTCCCATAAATGATGGCCTAATCGGCTGGTGATTACGTGACGTAAAATAAGGATATTAAAATCTTTTGGACTCATTTATGGTCACATATTAGCAGTTCAAGAGGTATTTTCAGGATACATTATATGAATAAGACATGTCTAGAAATGGTTCTTGTCTGTCTGTAGTTGAAACCATATTTCATTGTTCGTAGACTGAAGAGCCAAAAAAACGGGTACACTTACCTAATATCGTGTAGGGCCC
>NQII01000960.1:623753-636050 GCA_002778355.1 Clitarchus hookeri | reverse complement strand
CATTTTCTATCATATATAATAGAGGGAAGTTTCGATATACGCTCCAAAAACTTGTTGTAGTGAAAAGTTGGTAAATATAATACATAAGTGCACCGTTCCCCTTAAATAGTTTGAACTGTTTTCTTGAGGCATTCTAAATCTAGACATACGTATAAATCGAATTATGCGAAGTAACTTGTCAATCTTGAAACCATCGCTTTNGCAAAATCCTCCAAATAAATGGATGCTGGATGATTGAAAATGTATTTTACTAGATGGGGTAGTCATTTCAGGAAAGATACGTCTCTGATAGAGGTATAGAAGATTTGAGATATTTCTCATTTTAGATTTATCGTCACCTAAGTTTTTGTTTCCATGTGCTATTTTGATACACTGAACCTTCAAATTTAACTCTTCCGGTTGATCACTATTTAACAGTAACGATAAGGGGATAAATGTAGCAGTATGCAACTGGGTGGTAGCTTAGCACCATTTCGCGTTTTTTTTAAACTGCCTGTCCAATCAAATTCACAATCCAGTTAAACAGTACAACAGGGATGCTGAAGTATGTTTTAAGCGCCAAAATGATTTGTAATGTTCAGTTTGTTCGGTTGTATTCCTGTATAAAAAGAGACAGGAAATAATTTTCAACAAGAATCCTGTGTGTTTATTTCAGAAACTAAACAAGTGAATGCTGCTGTGATACCAGTAAATTGGTTGTTGTGTTTGTGGTTATTGTAAGCAGTTTACAGTACTTAATAAAATGTTTTCCTTCCCCCCTCCCCCCCACATGTTTGTGCGACTGTATACTTCTGATTCAGTAAAGATATTTCGGTATGTATGCAAAGATTTTGCGATAAAAATATTTATTAACTTATTACTACAGTTTCGTCGTCTTAAGAACGGACGTGGTTCCGCCTACCCTAGTGAAAGAGAGAGACAGAAGAACTAGCGAAGCACCAACACCCGCTCAACACTTGTAGCTGACAGGCAGGCAGGTGGGTCCAGTATTGCCACGCGCATCAGAAAAAATTCAAGCTATATCGTGCGCAGTGAACCTGTTTCAAATAATACGCAATGACTAGAGACGTGGAAAATTCGCGAGTTCAATGACCTATAGGCTAGATGGCACAGTCGTATGGACAAATATACAAATATCACCTGCACAATGGTTGACTGCTGTGACAGTGGAAGGCGACGATTGGGCCAGCGTTCTCCAGGAGGCGTCAAACACCGTGTGGGCCAATGGTTGAAATTATATAAACGCACGTGTCTTGCATTCTAGCTTGTCCCGGAATGAATCAGCGAATTTTTCAGGTCTCTAGCAATGCCGGAAGACGATACAGCTGGAAAATAAAAATTGNCAGAAGACGATACGGCTGGGAAATAAAAATTGTTGTGGTAGGAAAGCAGTTTTGGTAACTAGCACGCACCAGTATTTCTGAACGTAAGAAGACGATCCATTCATGGATTTATAGCGATATTAAATGTTGTAAATTTTCGCTGTAATCACTATTGCTCACATAAACCATATGTCCAGTTAAATTGTAAGAATAAACTATCAGTGATGTAGTTATACTGTTAAAATGAAACACATAATTAAATTATTTTAATACGACGTATTTTAACATAGCCAGTTTGTTTGTTATCTCACTGCTCATGTTACAGTAGACGNCAAGTTTGTTTGTTATCTCACTGTTCATGTTACAGCAGACGTATGTGAATGCCTACTATATTCATTGCATTCTTGTCTTGCAGTTTAAACGTTTGTTTACAAATAACCGTCTATGTTATACTAAAAAACCGTGCATGGTCTGCAGGTTGCAGTCTGTGTGTAACTCATATAAAACGGTAGATGACCCCAGTAGGATAGTCTGAAGTAGTAAGTTAATACTATCCGAACTGACAACAAGGCAAGGGTCGTAAATGCACTGCGCGAATTACCGAAATATGAAATAAATAATCGAACTTATACCATTTTAAATATTTTGACGGAGTAAGATTTATTGAAAAAAATATGTTTATGCTGGCAACTATCATACACAGGTGCCAGAGCACAAATATTCCATAAAAAAAAAAAAAGTTGAGTTGATTTAGTAACCACAGATTAAAAAGAACGTAACCAGTTTAGTGACACATTTTCTATCATATATAATAGAGGGAAGTTTCTATATTCGCTCCAAAAACCCGTTTTAGTGAAAAGTTGGTAAATATAATACATAAGTGCACCGTTCCCCTTAAATAGTTTGAACTGTTTTCTCGAGGCATTCTAAATCTAGACATACGTATAAATCGAATTATGCGAAGTAACTTGTCAATCTTGAAACCATCGCTTTNCGAGGCATTCTAAATCTAGACATACGTATAAATCGAATTATGCGAAGTAACTTGTCAATCTTGAAACCATCGCTTTTTCCTCGGATGAGCTAGACTAGTCCATGGAAATCGACGAAACCTTACTAGCAGAACAATACAAAACTCTCCAAGTCCTAAGTTACAGCGGCGCTGCTATAGTTACTCTTGACATTCCCCACTACTGTTCACTTAAATGGCGTTTGCGCTTAGTATTCACTAATTGGAATTCCGCCCCNTTATCTCATGCAAGAACATTGGCCAATAAACACTTACTCAGGTCCTTGGCACCTCTCGACTAAATATTGTCGGGGCGCAGTTTAAATGATCCATAGAAGATGCGTGATTTCATTCTGCAGTGAACTTGTGAATAAGGGCTACAGTTATAGGTCAACTAACCATAGGTCTAGCCGAAGGGAGGGGGGCGATATCATCAACCCCCCTCCCTCCAAATTAAAATAAAATATTTAATAATTAAATATAACAATTTATTACAACTTTTATTGTTTTTAAATATAAGTAATGTGTGGTTCCTCTTTAACATGAAGGGCGTTTATAGCATTTTGTGGTTCCATCTCTTTATATTAGCCCATTGGTTGTACATTTTTTTTCAGAATAACGATTTTTAATTTTATAGCTTTCATATTTTTTCCAATAAATATAAATTTGTAATCCTCCCCTCCCTCACTCCCGTGAAAAAGATTCCTGGCTACGCTTCTGCAACTAACAGAAGTTTTTAAAATTGGACTGTAACCGTCTCACCTCACAGCGCATGCGCGGGCATTCGGGAGTCGAAAGCCATATTTTAATTTTCACTGTATAGCCAAGCGGACCAAAATAAATCAAAAGTAATCTAGGGTTTTGAGTGTATCACTACAGTATCCCGCGTAAACAGCAAGAAGTGAATTGGTCAAATTCCGCCAGTTCAAAAGTACACTCGAAATCTTACTCTTTGAAAGAGATTAACTTCTATAGGAAAAATTATAATGAGTGAACATTTTCGATAGTCGTCTCTACTAATGCCAGTATCAGGTTTGCCACAGGCGTGGAAAATACGCAAAATCTGAAAAAGTCCAGAAAAACAGCCACGGAAATTAAAATCTACAATATACTTCAACTTGTCACATTCCCAAAACAATGAAATGTTTTCAAAAACGACCTATGCAATAAGTTTTTTTGAAAAGTAACATGAGTTGAGATAAACTGCTTTGCAAGTAAAGAATCATACACATATTACTGTAGAATATTTTCACAAACTGCGGTTNTATTACTGTAGAATATTTTCACAAACTGCGGTATAACACGTTTCATTTAAATCACAATTTGTTAATCAAAACTGTTTTCGACAGATATTTTTAATTCACTGCCGAAAAATACTGGAAAATTTCGTTCTTTCTTCTTGTCACGAAAAACTGGTCCTAACATTTTACAACACCCTGGATATGTTCCACTATATTTCATGCGTATATCGACATGATGTAAATGAACCACGTACGTTATTAAAGAAGTAATACCTATATTTCCCTAAATCACCAACCAAAAATGTATGTCACTGACCTCCGTACGATATGCAACAAGTATCACGTTTTTATGGCAGTTTTCGTTAGAAGTAAGTTGTGAGCGCACGGTGCCANATCGACATGATGTAAATGAACCACGTACGTTATTAAAGAAGTAATACCTATATTTCCCTAAATCACCAACCAAAAAATGTATGTCACTGACTTCCGTACGATATGCAACAAGTATCACGTTTTTATGGCAGTTTTCGTTAGAAGTAAGTTGTGAGCGCACGGTGACANTTCCGTACGATATGCAACAAGTATCACGTTTTTATGGCAGTTTTCGTTAGAAGTAAGTTGTGAGCGCACGGTGACATTAAAAAAAAACAGTTTAGATTTCACTTCACGTTTCTAGGCAGTGAAATGCTTTTTAATTGAATGTTATGCGTTAGGTTTAGACGGGTTATACTTGCGCAATATTTTCTAGACTACAAAATAGGTATTCTTAGAACGTGCTAGGCAGATAATTTGTTGGTTGTTATTAAATGGTTCATAAATTAAAAAATCATAAACCGCTTTACTTTACTCCCAGCTGTGGGCGAATCCTCAACAGAGAGAACAGTTACCTGAGGACCGTTTATCGTTATATGACGACCCAATGTCGTAATTCTAGCTGAAGAGTAAACAACACGGGAACAGTAGATAAAAGTGGATGGACGTGAGCAATTTCCGACACGAAAGAGCCATCAGCAACAACAAGTCCAGAACAGGTATCGCCATCCCCGACACGAAAGAGCCGTCAATAACAACAAGCCCAGAACAGGTATCGCCATCAAGCGGATCACCCAATCAGACAGTAAGGGCGATATCCTCACAAGCAGCAACCGGCACGTCGCCCTTGTGTGTAATGTATCCAGTTGGGGATGCAGTCTTGCGGTCGCGCCGTGCTACCACGCCATCATTATGATTTCACTGAATGAAATTCATTTAAAACTGCACGACTTGCATTGATGATAATCTGAAACTTCTTCTATCAAAATTTTTAATCTTTAGACCAAACTGAGAATAACAGATTTTACTATTTTCGTGATCAAAACAATGCGTTTTGTACTCTACTCCTGAAACAGTGACACCAATCTGTAAAATGCGTTTCAAATAATACTCTATTACCCAATAGTGATTCAGTCGATAAACTAGAAATCAGTGTCTTCGAGTAGTANAATGCGTTTCAAATAATACTCTATTACCCAATAGTGATTCAGTCGATAAACTAGAAATCAGTGTCTTCGAGTAGTAAAATTCGCTGAAATTCTGCAGAAATCACTAAGAAATGAGTAAATTTTAGCCACGGAAAAATAAGTTAATATATTAAAAAAGTTCCAGTGGAGCACTTTAAATTTTTATAGTGGTATGAAGCCATATTCACGGTTTCTGTTTCAAAGTTTNAAAAAAAGTTCCAGTGGAGCACTTTAAATTTTTATAGTGGTATGAAGCCATATTCACGGTTTCTGTTTCAAAGTTTAAATTATCGTTGAAAACCGAAATGCTAAGAGAATTTTGGTGAACCAGTAATCTGTTGAATTTTACTTATCTGCAATGAATTTGACAGCTCCGAATTAGGAAACGCAATGCATCTTAAGAAAGACAAACAAAACAACTGAGTCCGCTTAGCGTCATATTGAACAATACTCGTAACACAGTACAATTCTAAACGCAAGATATAAGATTAAGCAAGGGTGGAGAGACAAACATTATCCACGTGAACTTAGGATCACCGATGCCGAAAGACAGAGGTACGGCGTGAGACGTCAAAGTTAAAGCTGCATACCCCAGTAGGGGTGCGTAATATAATAGAAATATCAGCCCATGAACCGATTGTAGTACTTTACTAGCATTCGATAGGTCTTCGATTTCATCACAAACCACTGGACTAGTGTTTGTTATCGCCCAACAAGGAATACAATTTTCGTTACAAGCAAATGCCGTTGTAGTTCCTTAGCAATGTCACTGATTAATACTACTTGGCAAATAAAAAATTAGGAACATTACAAAGCTCATAATAAGAGGAGTGTGATAAAATTGTGACAATAGCTGGTTTCCATTTAACACATTTTTGTTTCCAAATAAATTTTTAAAAAATTATTCCTCGCTCTTAATGCATATATTTTTAACGAATACGCTTACTGACATACCCTAAATAATGTTGGCAGCAGTGTCGGAAAAGTGTAATACTTACGTTTGTGGGCANAAAGCTCATAATAAGAGGAGTGTGATAAAATTGTGACAATAGCTGGTTTCCATTTAACACATTTTTGTTTCCAAATCAATTTTAAAAAAATTATTCCTCGCTCTTAATGCATATATTTTTAAAGAATACGCTTACTGACATACCCTAAATAATGTTGGCAGCAGTGTCGGAAAAGTGTAATACTTACGTTTGTGGGCANAGAATACGCTTACTGACATACCCTAAATAATGTTGGCAGCAGTGTCGGAAAAGTGTAATACTTACGTTTGTGGGCATTGAATTTATTCCATTAGGTTCATATTTTTTTTATGAACACAAAAGTAAGCTTCAGAATATCAGAAGCATATTTCTGTTACTAAAATTTTCACAATATCGGTTGGTCAGCGCATGAATAAAGTGATCGGGTCCATGGCAATTATAAAGTTGCATACACTGGCATGCCAAAAGTCATGGGATAGCAGTACTTACAGGTAAAAGTCGGTGGCACCATCGTACCGTTACGTCTTGGAAGTGTCTATACCTGTATCAGTTGTGCTCTGACATCGTATGAGTGAGTGTGTGCTGGTCATTGCATTGCATTTTAGCCCTTCGTGGACTTCACGTACCCTCACAACGATGGGATATTCCAGCAGGATAATGCACATTGTCATCGGCCCAAGTTGTCCAGAATTAATTTAAGGAGCATTCTGCTGCGGCCACGTCGTTCAGCCGATATGGACCCCACCGAGCATTTCCAGGACGTGGTGGGAAGATCGATNGCATTCTGCTGCGGCCACGTCGTTCAGCCGATATGGACCCCACCGAGCATTTCCAGGACGTGGTGGGAAGATCGATACACACCCGAGACCCTGCATCTACAGATAACAGGAAGCTGTGAGTAGCTATCCAAACAGCGTGGGTCAACATCTCTCCACAGGTGTTTCATCCACTTGTGTAATTGGTGAAGAGACGAGTTGCTGCACTTCGACGGGCTAGAGGAAGGCCTACACCGTTTCCCATGACTTCACGCGTGTCAGTTTATGTTGAAAGGATACAAAACGGGCAGGAAAGTAGTTCCAAAGCCGGGCCTCCAAAGGTGCAATACGACATTTGACAACGAACAGCCTATTCTGAATTACTTGACAGAAAGTGCCAATCCTCTAACCCTTGAAAGGTCTTAAGAAAAGTTGAAAGTAACTGCGAATGGACTGTACCGATACTTGTCCATTGCAACATATTAAATTGTGTATTTATATATGACCGAAGGGNTAAGAAAAGTTGAAAGTAACTGCGAATGGACTGTACCGATACTTGTCCATTGCAACATATTAAATTGTGTATTTATATATGACCGAAGGGCTTAAAATATGTGTTTTCTGGCCTTGTCAATTACCCAGAAAGAGGGNACGACATTTGACAACGAACAGCCTATTCTGAATTACTTGACAGAAAGTGCCAATCCTCTAACCCTTGAAAGGTCTTCGGAAAAGTTGAAAGTAACCGCGAATGGACTGTACCGATACTTGTCCATTGCAACATATAAAATTGTGTATTTATATATGACCGAAGGGCTTAAAATATGTGTTTTCTGGCCTTGTCAATTACCCAGAAAGAGGGAGGAAAAAGGGAGACAGTGGTACATCTGGTCTTCAGCACTGACGAGGGTGAAATAGCGCGGAGGTCAGTGGCGCATCTAGAAGCCCACTATGAGGGGGTCACATCAGAGGTGGAGTCAACAGCGCATTACGTTCAAACTACATGCTCCCCAGTAAGCATTTTGTTTTAATGCTACATATAAGTCAGTACTTCGTGAATATGCTATTCAAATACTTTATAAATGTTCTTCTTACTATATTAATTGTTGTGTATTAATACCGCATTGTTAACAGTGTGCTGGGTTTAAAGAATAATCCAATTTAATGCAGTGTAAAATCAAGCTCTGGGCGATGGGTTCAATCCTCCTTAGCCCCTTCCCTTTGGATCTGCCCCTGAATATGCAGCATCGTTGTACTGTAATGAGGAGGAAGCGGAAGTTACCCAATAAAGCCGACCGGCCAACAGCAACGTCCGCCACGTTTCCTACTTGAGAAAATTCATGCTCGGATCCACCGGAGAGGCTGACGTGGATAATTCCAGCGAGGCTTCTGGACTGAGTAATAATCTGTAGTGGAAGTTATCCTAAACACAGGCGGTTCACACTGTTACGCGACTGGAATCATAAAATACAGTCAACCTTGAAAGTAAGACTGAAACGTACCATGCGTAACGAAAATTTTTATCAAACCCCTGGTTGTTCTGAGATCGAAACATACAACCATGTAAGATCATCATAGATAATTTTTAAGTGGTGAATAAAACTGAGTAGACAAACATTTGTCCTAATAAAGAATTACTGTGGCAGTTACATTTGAGACGTGAGTCTATTGTTTTACAAAACAGGTTGTCGTCAGGCAATAGCTCTGTCTGTCGGGCCGACATCAAGCCCACAACGTCGTTCTTGTCCAAGTTTCAGTACAAGGTGTCCAATGAAAGGTCATTTTGTAATTCACTTTCCAAGTCCTAGAAACAAAACAATTAGTTTGTAAACGTATATATTTTTATATTGCGGGGTAATAACATACAAACAGCAGTGTAACGTTTCACATGTGTTACCAGAAACTTCATTGCCAATGTAATAAGCATTCTATTTTATGCAGTCTTTTTTGTGTGGAATGGCTGCGGGGTGTCATAGATTATTACACAATTTCCCCAGCGAGAGGAATTTAAATTTATTGGTTTATAAATTAAAAGGAGCAAATACAAAATCAGCAGAACCAAATTACATGGGAATTTCATTAAAAAATAACTTATATTTTCTTGGGACCGCGATGGCTGAGCGGTTAGACTGCTCGCCTCCCACCAAGACGAGCTGGGTTCAATCTCCGGCCAGGTCACTCCCGCGGATTTTCGTAAGTGGGAATTCGTGCCGGACTATGCCGCTGTTCGGCGGGTTTTCTCGGGGATCTCCCGTTTCCCCCGCCCTTGCATTCCGGCGCTGCTTCATTCTCACCTCATTTCACCCTCATCGGCTCTCAGGACCTAGTTGTAAAGAGCCACCCAAATCTCTCAACTCAACTTAGATTTATCCTGAATTAAAGATGACATGGCATTTGCTGTCTGCGTTGATTCCAGTTTAACGTTGATCCTAACCGAAATGTTTTTGCAAACAGGGTAGTAATAGGTAAAAAAGGAACACTCGCCGTAAACTCTTTAATACGTTTACTGCATTCTCTAAGTAGCCTGTCTGCTCTCCGACGGTGACTAGATCACTACGAAAATAAACCCTACCGTACTGAGGATGTGTGCTAAATCACCTGGGCTGGGCGCCGTTTGTTCATCACGATGCGGATAAACTTTACTGGCTCTTTTCAGTTTTCTGATTTTATCTTTGGCGTTTTTCTCTGACATCGTTGGCTATGCGCTATTTTAAAACATACGATTAACGATTAACTTTACTGTGGTTTCTCAAGATATTTATCATTATTTAACAACACCCAAGTGTATGGGACTTATTCCCTGGTCACTTATCTAATGTTTTCGACCACCGTGTCTACTTAATTTAGACGAGACGAAAATGGACCGTAATTGAAAATACTAGGATGCTACTTTTTTCCTCTATCAAAACTTGCCCAATTTAAGCCGCCATTAAACCCCGGTTTTCAAAATGGGTAGGAGAAAATAGTAAAACTATTTATCGCTCGCCGGGGAGGAAAAAAATACATCTTTGCGGCAATTTTCCTTTCGCCACTGGGAGGGATAATGAGGCCATTACCAGTCGCCGGCGATTCAACATCGTTTTGGCGGCGCCGGAATGCATCGCGGCCGTGAGATTTTGCTGCGGCATTTCAGCCTGGCGCGAGGACGGCTCGAGATTGCACCGCTCCCGAGCGGCGACCTCCCAGATGTCATTACAGCCGTGATAGCTACGGTTAATAACCGCTTCGGCCCGGTGCTTCGTCTCGGATCTTCACGTCCTAACGGAGACTGCGCTTGCCGTCTAACCCAGCCCGGGCGCTCGCGGGATCCCTCCCTAATCGAGCAGAGAAAAATAAAAGTCAAGGGAGGATATATCAAGTCGTGTTCATGGCTACCTGGGAGTATTTTCGAGTTTCATGCTCGAAAGAGCGGGAGCGATAAGGGTAGTTGAGAGATTTGGGCGGCTCTCAACGACGAGGTCTTGAGAGCCGATGAGGGTGAAATGAGGTGAGAATGGAACAGCGTCGACATGCAAGGGCGGGGGTAAGCGGGAGATCCCCGAGAAAACCCACTGACCAGCGGCATCGTCCGGCACGATTCCTACTTGCGAAAATCCGGGAGTGACCCTGCCGAGGACTGAACCCCGTTAGCCTACGTTTTTAGCAGATTACATTCTTTACAATTGTGATATGAAGTAATAGTCTGAATAAAGTCTGCCAACGGAGAAAAAAAATAACTTTTAGAAAATGAATACAAAGAGCTAGAGGAATTTTTCATTTGTGTAATTTTTCTTACAAATTTCAAAATTGAACACAATTAGTACGTTAGGTTTCAGCTCAAAATAATTGTTCGTATTATTAAAATGTCACGAAGAATATTTCTTAGAAATTTTTAACGCGGTTTGCCCGTATTTCAATGTTAGCTTTCGAAACCAAATCTAACTGAAGTCAAAAGGCAATCCATCACGGCAGGTGAACCAACTGTCGGATTTAGAATAAATTGCAACAAGCCACATCTATAACCAACTTTGTTTTAAATATATTTTTACTTTGCAGCAGTTAAGATTTTTGACTTAAAATTCTCATATTTACGCTTAAAAATCATTAAGGTTATTAACACTAATTAAGATTTTTAATTTAAAATTCTTATATTTTAGCTAAAAACCATCATGAACATTATTTGCCAAATGATCAGGTGTTTTAGTGAAGTTGTCATCGATAACATCATATCAGAAAACCATAAAATATCATTAAAATCTAGAAAAATGTTTGTCTCCCGAACAGGTTTAAAGTGGTTGCCTACCTGGAGTTATTTTCGCGTTGGGGCTCAGAAGCGGGGCAGCGATAAGGGTTACACTCCCACAGAAATCAAGTACCTCGTCGCCGTTACACGCACGGCTGGGAACGGGCGTCAGTGTTCTCGTCGTGCTGAGTGTACCAATGGAACTGAGCGGTTTATAGGCAATTCATTGTTACCTAACACTTCTCTGAAGCCCTGCTAAAGTTCTACTTTTGGTTACAGATTACGTTTCCTTCCGCTACAAGTAAACTTGACACTGCCATGTGACTACGTTTTCATGTCAAATGCTTGTTTACTGTTTTCAGCTGTTCAAAGAATTTAGTCATATTTCAAAAACCATTTCGTAAGAATGTCCACAATTTAGGTCTATGACCATATCTAGGTGAGTTTTATGACTTTTTAACAATGTCTATGTTGACGATAGATCTAATGATTATTATTTTTAATTGTTAATAAATTTCTTATACACGACATAGCACATTACACATAATATATGTTAATATTTGGCCGCGACAATGTTTAACCCTGTTATAACTGCGGAGGAAACAACTGTAGTATTTAATCTCTTGTCATTGATAAGTGTTGGGTTATTTCGTTAAAAGGACGGCCTTTGTTGGAATAAAAATTAAAACTAAGGGACAACCAGTCCAACGAAACGACACAGTAAATTCAAGCACGCAACTCGTGTCGCTTATTTATTGTACGTAGCAACGACCAACTTAAAAAAAATGGTGGTGAACATGCAAACAAATAGGTCTATACCGTAACTTTTATTCTGCATATATATATATATAGGCATTTGTACTTACTGTTTTCTAGGTTTATTTTATTATTTATTTTAATTTATCTGGCTGGGTTTAGTATTTTGTTGGGGTTGTGGCAAACATTCAAATCACAGAAACGTAAGCACGTTGCACTATTGTGTTTCAAACACCTAGGGAAAGATNGGGGTTGTGGCAAACATTCAAATCACAGAAACGTAAGCACGTTGCACTATTGTGTTTCAAACACCTAGGGAAAGATTACAACGATGTGATAAACAGACGTGACTTTCATACAATTAATTTTGTATTAAAAACAGATCACGGTTAAAACGAATAAATTTCACTCGTCCGATATTTGCAATCTCTCACACACACACACACACACACACACACACACACACACACACACACACACACACACACACACACACACACACAC
>NQII01000960.1:541967-616217 GCA_002778355.1 Clitarchus hookeri | reverse complement strand
TTTTTTTTGCTCTTCAGTGTATTTTGATGACTGAAACAAACCGTTCTCTCAGCGCGGCTGGTGAGTAGGTCACCAGGCGCTGATTGGCGCACGTCATTCCTGCATGTTGCTGGCCAGTGACGCCATTTTGATGGAGTTTGCAGCTGGAGATCGTCGTATGAACAGTAATAATAATAATGGCGTGTGGGGAATGCACCCAGGGCAAGGCAACACCCTCCGAGTGACGGTCTGTAGTGTTGGACTGCGTTCCGGTCGGTTTTGTACGGGCGTGATTTAATGAAGGTCTCGTAACTATTTGTAAATATTGTTTACTCTTCTTATGAAGCATTGTAAATATGTGTTGAAGTCCTGGTTTGCGTTTAAATTCCTTTGTAAGATCTAAATCAGTGTGAAGTAATTTCAGTGAACAAATTATACAAGTAAATCTTAATTAATAACGGGGAATTCATTCGCACGATGCAGTTATTTTAACTAACCCACCAGTAGAACGACCTAATACTGTGACCTTTGTCTAAGTCAAAACTCTACTGTACTTGTGCTTCTGACGCGTGTGTAAGTAGACGCATCTACAGAACGACACACGAGCGTTTTTAACTTTTAGTTAGAACTTAATGGAAAAGCGTGTAAGTTTCAGTANTGCGCGTGTGTAAGTATACGCATCTACAGAACGACACACGAGCGTTTTTAACTTTTAGTTAGAACTTAATGGAAAAGCGTGTAAGTTTCAGTAGTAAATTTAAAACCAGAAAAAAATTCCTGCTTCCTTAGTCAAATAAATGTCTGGAGGAGCATGTTTTTATTTCTTTTATTTTAATACTATTATAAGATGGAACACAGCTTTACATTTTTCGCAATCTTCACTGCTCTATTGTTTTTGCTACACATTCATAGCAGATAAAATTCTTATGAAAATACATAAAGTTCTAAATTTTTTTTTTTTTGGGAAACTTAGATGGTAAGATTAACCCAATGGCGCGAGTTTTCCAGGTTTTTGAAGGTACATTTTTTTTTAAACATAAATACAATTCCAAAACATTATGCCTTCACTTGATGTCCCAAAGTTTCCGAAATTAATGTACCTCCAAAAGTAAATCATTCTAAAAATGGCTTGCAATAATAAATTAACGACATTAATTGTTATATAACTTAAACAAAAATAAACCTCACTGCAATCCCAAATACACTGAAGCATAATGCCAACGATCCTTTAGGTTCTTCTTTGTTTATATTGCTTGAATACTGGGAGCCTGCGTCAATGTTTGCTATTCACAGAAGAACAATGGCATAAAATGAAACTGTTATGTAGCAGACAAGTAACAATGCATGAAGTGTGTTTGACGTAAACAGTCTATTTTTTTCCCCCTATTTTCGTCTTTCAAGACAATACAGCTGCATTGTAGGTTAGTTTCTACGTGCACGTACGTGCGCGCGTAGGACCGTCTTTAGGATTGTGCGGCATGTGCGACCGCACGGGGCCACGCGCCAAGAAGGTCTCGCGCACGCAAAAAAAAAATTATTTAATAAAAAATATAAAAATATTTTAGCATTATTTTTGTTGTGAGTTATATATTTCTCCATAAAATGTATATATTATTACATGGTTGTAAAACAAATGTAAACTGTTTTATCAATAAAATGTTAGGCGCGAGGCGTGGGCGCTCGAGTGCAGAGCTTATTGTTCGAAAGGTGATTGGGTTGTGTGAAGGGAGGATTAACTAGTTTGGAAGGGAAGGGCCTCGCAAAAGTTCTTGCACCTGGCCTCGCTTTCTCTGGGGAGGGCGCTGCGTATGCCTAGATTAAACCTGTAAAAACAACCAATTTCCGTGAATAAGAAGACCTAAACAAATCGAGAATGTCAAAATTGGCCAGAATAATAGCAAATGTAGCCTACCTGTGTACCCCCTTCCCCTTAATAACGATAAACTATTACGCAGAGTCAACTATTACGCTTGACGTCAACGTAACGTGAGAATACGGAAGTGAAACAGCCGCTTGTTCCGCGAACTCGGGCCGCACGCGCTACCAAAATGACGTCACCGGCCAGCAACACGTCGGGACGGCGTTCGCTAACCAGCGCGTGGTAACTTACTCGCCGGCGAGTCGATCGCGTACATTTTGCAGAGAGTAATAGCGAATGAGGCACAAAGCCTGTTTCCAGAGCCTCGCGCAGCCATATCACATCAAAGGAACCGCTACGCCATTTCAACTCTGTGTATTCATCTATTCTGTGGTCCTACAATGGCGCAAGTGCGACAAAATCACAGTACAGTCAATCAAAAAGATCTGTTCCTTGTTTTCAAAATCAGCCTTACAGAATTCGGGGTGCTATGTCAAATCTTTGGAATAACTTGTATAAATGAGATCCTTTATTTTTATATTAATAAAGCTCTTTTGTCAGATTTTTGTGAAATATTCACTTAAAATTAGGACTTATAATAAATGCGGAAAAACTGCATGCCTCAACTTAAACGCGGGCACTTTTCCTATTTAAATTAAATTAATTGTTACATGTGTGCGCTGTTTTCAAGCTACGTTGACACTGTGAAATTCAGACAACACCGTAAAAATTACAAACACCGAAAACAAGCCTCAGAATAGCTGTTTGAAATATATGTGTGCTGTGTCCATCTGTGTTGTCGTGTCGCCTTTGTGTAACTGTCTGACTTCGCCTCTTGTTTTGTCTGTATCGCCTTCGTTGTGTCGTCCATACTTATTTGCATGTACTTGTGTTTCCTTTCGTCACTCCTTCGTTGGATAACTCATTCTGTTGCTTTCGTCTTGTTTAGTTTCGTTTGTAGTTACTAACTTCATTCCGTGCGTGGAATTATTTATGTATAATTTACATATCAGATGATAACGGCTAGCTTTCG
Organism: Clitarchus hookeri; assembly: GCA_002778355.1. NCBI lineage: Eukaryota > Metazoa > Arthropoda > Insecta > Phasmatodea > Phasmatidae > Clitarchus > Clitarchus hookeri. The sequence continues at coordinate 613,347 of NQII01000960.1, read as the reverse complement.
CCGGAAAAAAAAATATTCCGAGTCAGCCACAGAACGTTTTGTTGATATTCGCATTGCCAAATGTTCTTTGTCGCTGACACAAAATGATCAAGCTGTCAGTAAACTTCTCTGGCGATTAAAAAATTATTTTATGGTAACTACAGAAAAATTATCCCGGTGACTTGTGCTACTAAATATTTTTCTCCGTGTTATAATAAAAGAGCACACTTTTTAAGCTAGATAGATATCGTAAACGTGCCTTTCAGTTGTTTCAGACTAGTAACGTGTTGTTGCAGGAATGTATCCAAACACAGCTCTACAGAATAGATAAGTAGGCAGAGACGAAGTGGCATGGCGGTTCCTTTGATCTGGGCATTACCCATCCGCTGATTGGCTGAGCGAAGCTCTGGTAACGGGCCTTACGCCTGGCTGGCTATTGCATCCTGCGAAAGGTTTATCTATTGGCTGGGCTGCCCGGTTGGCAAGTTATAGTCCACTCACGATTACTTCCAACTCTTCTGAAGCCTTGCTAAAGTTCTACTTCCAGGATATTCCTCCGCCTCATGGAAACAAAACTTAGAAAATTACACCAGAGGGCTAATGCACCGCTTTCGTGCGCGCTCAGTACAATAATATTTGGCATAAGAACTATTTCTTACTAGCAGTTACCAATACACCTATTTTCTCTCTGTCTTTATGCATATTGGTTCAAAATTAAATATTATAATTTGTATATAAAATATAGGTAAAATTTCAATTTAACCAGGAATAAGGTACAGAAGTATAGGACGCTTGTGATACATTACATATTTAGGAAAAAACCAAACACGTAATACAAGATGTGTTTTTTTTCAAATGTCATTAAAAAAGTGTAAAGAAACCGAGAATAGACTATAGTTACCAGGCGTTGATTGGCGAACGGCGACCATGCATGTTGCTGGCCAGTGACATATTGCTTGCGAGTACGGCCCGAGTTCACGGAATAGACGGCCGTTTCACCTCTGCATTGTTATCTACTCTGTGACAGCGCTGATAGTGGCGCACACCTGTTGGCTTTGTTCGCCAGTGAGATGTGTGTTGTCAGGTGCGTTTCGTTAACACGGATCGCTTCACACGGGCTGAGCTCAAGGATGTACAATCTACGTACGGTCTGGCGGATTCCAACTGTAAAGACGGCACTGCAAAAGTTTCTCGAACACAATTTGCCAATTTCGCCACACCTTCTTTGCGATCTATTTATGATTTGGGGTGGGAAGTCTGCACATGATTGTCAACAGACGTGACAATAAACTGAAACTGCCCAATTCGACGAGGAAGTGCCCCATCATGCTCAACTTGTGTTGTTGAATACGACGTTGGTTGTTTCACTGTGTGGCCATTACACGAGTGTGAACGCCAAACTCATCCTATTCACCGGGTTAAAGGTTCTGCGCACTGCAAACTCTCTGGTTTATACGTATCTATACCAAAGTTATTAAGAGTTCTTTTGGCAAAAAAAAAAACCCCTAAAATTATAAGTTCAAGACAATGATATTGTTTCTGTGTCGCTCGTTGGCTAACCGGATCATTGTCTCTTACTCTTACGTGGGCATGCATATTTTGTCATATTTGTATTGCATTTTCGTTACTCATACTTGTGTTGAGTTGTTCGTGTTTTGCTTCCTTTTTCGTAGTCTCTTGTGGTCAATGAAAATTCTGTCAAATTTCGAATTCAATTCTACGACGCCATTGCCATTATAACTTCCAATACAAGATGGTGGTGCTTGGGAAACAAGGGGGACACTTCAAGTACGGTTATATTTTATCAAATTAAAGGTGACAACAGGCAAATTCTTGTATTCTTAAAGTAAATACAACACACATCGTAACTACGGCGTGATATTAGAATGTGTTTTAATGTTTCCAAATGCATAACATTTCTAAAAACGCAGCATTGTTTTTTTGAATTACAAAACTGCTACGTGTTTTGATTCCGTTACAAAATATTAGTTAAACATAATTATAATATTAAATCCCGGAAAAATAAGCATATTGGAGAGCATTCAGGATAGAGGTGTTGGAATTACGGCATTTATTTCAATGAATATGTTATGCTCCACTATAATAATCGTAATAATCGTGATTGTTTTCGTAGTTCGCATTTATTTCGTCATCACTGTGGCTATGTCGGCGCCTACGGGGGCCACGGAGAGGCAGCCAGCCGCACGCCAGTTGCGCGCGCATGTGGACGCCACACTGGCAGGTCTAGGCTGATGACGACACCGCAAGCCGCCTGCTGTTCGACGAGGCTGAACGCCGCGCCGGCCAAGTAAGTATATACAGGCTGCTCACGGTTAAGTGAACACTTTTGAAATAAGCTTTTGAAAACTCTCACTGCCCCTGCCAGCACGCAGTTGAAAAAACACACTAAGTACCATGCGTCCAGTAAAGTTTGTGACGACGGAGGGATTATATTGGATTGGATTGGGGAGGGCTGTTATGTCCCCGATGTTATGCCTGGAGGCTTTTCAGGGGACGGCTTACAAACTAACCTATGCATGACCTAACTCAAACTGACACCCACTCCTTGCCTGGGATTCGAACCCAGAACCTCACGCATTCCAGACAAGAGGCGCACCGACAAACTGCACCACGCGAGGTTGGTTGGCAACGGCGGAGAGAGAGTAGTTCCATGCCTTAACGTTGAATTAAAAATGTTCGCTAAAAATTTGTCAATACTACAATTATTTATTTTTCTTTTGGCTTTGTCAATCTATGTAAGTGTAAGAATGAGCAAATGTATAAAATATTTACTTTTCTGATAATTTCACAGTTTCTCTAGACCATCGCATGAAGAAAGTGACCAGGCCCATGGCAATGTTAATTTAATTTTAAGACGGAATAACACACAATTGTTCTGACACATAGATCTAAAGCAGGGTTTCCAAAAATGCTCATTTTACCGCGAACAACCTATATAAAGCGTTCACCACGATGGCAGTATCCTTGGAATATTTCATGCAAGTTTACATGGCCGCTGGCCGTTTGCATTGACTTTTCGGTGGTTGGTCGTGTGCAATTTCAATTGGAAGGTTTCCTACAAGGTGGACATTTTAGACAATCAGATACAGAGAGTTGGTGGTAAGGCGTTCTTAGTAACGACAGTTGTCATTTAGTTTGAGAACAATTAAACAAGAGTAAAGTAAATATTACATAAAAACGCGAAAATGTGGTCTACTGACACTTCAGCAGAATTATGTTATAATTACACTAAACATTTTTGTTTACTTAAAACAAAAGGTTCCAATTATCGCAACAAAACAATTAACCCCCGTGCATTTATCGAATGTTGCAGACGCTGTAAGTGAATTCGGTCATGCAAACATAGTTTCAGAAGTGAAATCAAAACAACTATGAGCACATTTTCTTGTATGGCAACAAGTATCGTGCGACTAGATATTGTACGAGAAATACCCATACCAGCTTGCATGCACGGTCGGATAGCAGGTCTCGTACAAGCTTCTCCTGGAGATTGTAAGGAACATTGCACGTGTAGCACACGGGCTTAGTTGGTTAGCTGAAAGCCGAGCAATTTTGAACTGAATATTTAAAAAAAAAAGTCCCTCCTCTTGATAGCATGTGTTTCAGACACACTTCTCTGAAATGCTCCCAGTAGAGCTGGCAACGATGCACGATATATAGTGCCACGTTTCACGTCCTGAAAAGTGTGATTTTTAAATTTCTGGACACTGAACGTATTTATTATATGCATTTAAGAGTAAACATCGGTATATTTGTAACATATTTACGTTCCTAACTATTCGACAGTTTCACTGGTTAAACGCATGAACACCTACAGTGATCGAGACTGGGCAATCTTTACAATTTACATATGGTGGAAGGACACATTATAGACAGAGAAGTAGGTCCTAAGCAAGGCTCAGGTAACCGCGAACTGCATATAAGTGCCTCCCCAGCTTCACCCGCCACCGGGCCCGCGGTGGCTGAGCAACTAGTCTGCTCGCTCCCACCAATGCAAACCGGGCTCAATCCTGATCTCTGAGACGTTAAGAAGCCTTCCTAGTTGTCATATGTAAGCATCTGTGTCTATTATAATTTTTAAAAATCTATGGAATATTTCAATGCAAATATTTTTTTTTCAGGGCAAAAATGTAAGTCGATATTATGTTGCCCATTCATAAATATGGTTATTGAAACATAAATGTGGTCGTTGAAAAGTGTCAAAGTCAGCAAAATTCCCTTTAAGATGGCCGGCCACCTGGGTAGGCCGCCGAACGGTGTGCAGATCTCCAGCAGAAAACTGTTTTATTAAAAAACTGTCCAACGTGTCTGGGTGAGGTCTGCTTACGAATAGCATTTAAGAAACGTTACGCGTCTGTATGCGTATTTCAGTTCCTCCATTTCTCTCCAAAAGCACGTTTCTGTAATAGTGAAAATTGCGTAAAACGGGTGTTTTCACGGTAATTTTTGTATGAACATTCCTGTATAAAACATTTAAAAAAAACAAATAGGGACGTGCATAAAGCCTTTATTTTTTATTATTGCGTCATAAAATGGTAGGGTCTCCGCCNGGGTGAGGTCTGCTTACGAATAGCATTTAAGAAACGTTACGCGTCTGTATGCGTATTTCAGTTCCTCCATTTCTCTCCAAAAGCACGTTTCTGTAATAGTGAAAATTGCGTAAAACGGGTGTTTTCACGGTAATTTTTGTATGAACATTCCTGTATAAAACATTAAAAAAAACAAATAGGGACGTGCATAAAGCCTTTATTTTTTATTATTGCGTCATAAAATGGTAGGGTCTCCGCNATTAAAAAAAACAAATAGGGACGTGCATAAAGCCTTTATTTTTTATTATTGCGTCATAAAATGGTAGGGTCTCCGCCGAAAGTCTCATAGATGCACGTTTTCGACGGCAAGACTGCACGCCAGTTCAGTGCTTTGCGCGCAGAGGCGATGAGAGAGTTGATGAGCATGTCTCGGTCGCCCCTAGCGCTCCCATGATTTTAGGGCTGAGAAGTGCAAAATTCCTTCAACCAGGCGGCCACCTTAAGTAGCCCTCTCTTTGCGATATGTATTCTTCCGTAAAACAGTGTTTCAAACAATGTAGTGGCGATGCTGTGCCCTTTCTGAACAGATTGCTGTATTAAAATTATTTTGTAACAGCTTAAATTTCTGAGGAAAGAGAACACACGCGAAGCTTGTTAAAACTAGTTTCCATCGCCACTGCAATGCTTCCTTATGGCCGGGTTTAACTGTGGGGGGTTTAATATTGTTGACTGGGGATTCGTTCTAAGCTCAAGTAGCGAGGAAGCCGGACTGGCGATGGTTCGCGCTCGACCTCAAACTTGCCTCAGCGAGCAACGATTCAGCACAGAGAACTCAAGAACACAGAAGTGAAACAGCCGCTTATCCTGCGAACTCCAGCCGCACTCACGCCAGCAACATGTCGCAACGCCGTTGGCCAATCAGCGCCGGGTAACTTACTTGCTAGGCGGCAGCCCGGCCATCATTAAATCTTTCGCAGCATAGTGTACAGCCAATCAGACGAAAGGTCCACTTACAGAGTCTCATGCAGCTACTCAGCGAATGTACACACCCACATAAAAGAAAACCACCCCGCCACATCAGTTCTGTATACTTACCTATTCTGTGGCACAGCCGTGTGACGTATAACTCAACATTAAACATAAAGATTCGGAAAAATAAAATAATATATGGTGACGTAACTAGCGCAATTACGATGTTTTCGCTCAATGTTTTAAGAAAATTTTCCTGGTGTTTCTCAGCGGTGAAAAAAAAAATCAACCGTTCCAGCTAGATCATCAGCCAGGAGAGTCCGTTGATGTGTTACGACGTGGCAGACATTTCATAAATAGACCATTCGTGGTTACTTCCAACTTTTCTGAAGCCCTGATAAATTAATGCTTTCAGACCATTCCTCCACCTCGTGCAAACAAAGTTTAACTAAGTCTAGAAAATTACACCGAAAGGACAGCACACCGCATTTGTGCGCACTCGGTTTATGAACATTTTGCTTGAGAACTATTTCTTACTAGGCATTACCAACACACCTGTTTTCTCTCTGTCTTCATTCGTAATAGTTGTAAATGAAATATTATAACGTATATATTAAATATTTAATTTAACCAGAAATTAAGTATTTTATTGTTAACGCAAGTATAAAACGCATGAGATACATGTCGTGTTTAGGATGCAACCAAGCACGTCATGCACGGCGTGATTTTTCAAAGGCGTGATTGAAAAAAGTGTGAAGAAACCGCGAATAGGCCTTCCACTAGATTCAGTTTCGCATCGTATCCAAGCAGTCAACTCCACCCTGGTGTCAATATGTATCTTACTCACAAGCAATTTATTGTGGACCCAAATGTGTCAAATGGGCCAATGTGCATGTGATCATGGTGGTCACGCACTGGGTACACCTCTGCCGATACACCGTTTCTGATAAAGCCTTGTCTATTCACAGTATCTTCACAATTTTTTAGTCGAACCTTTGAAAAACAGCCACAATTATGACGTGTCTGGTTGTTTTCTAGATATTCCACATGTCACAAGCGTTTTATACTCCTGTTCAAATAAAAATATATAATTTTTATTAAATTAGACTTTGGAATTTTACACACTTAGTTAAACTTTGTTTGCGTAAAGCGGAGGGATAGCCTGAAAGTAAAACTTAGGCTGCACTGTAAAAAAATTCAAGGTGAAATTCCCTTACATGTAAGGGAAGCTAATTACCTCTACACGTAAGGTAAAATTACCTCTTAAATGTAGGGTAAATTTACATAACAAGTAAAGTACTATTCCCCAATCGTACGGAAAAGTACCTGACAAAAGTGTGAGAAAATCCCATAGAAGTACGGCAATATTAACTACATTGTATAATAAAATTATATTTAAAAAGAAAGGCAGCACTTAAATTGATAATTTTATTATTACCTATATCTTCAGACGCTTAGAAACCGAAACCACAAATCTAAAATCCTCTAAATTTACCGGTGAGTGGGCACGAACTATGGTCTTTTACCAAGGAAGGCCGTTGCGCTATCCATTACATCACGGCGAAAAAAAAAAAATTAAGTTATCTGCAAAACTGAAATAACTATATAAGTTTTCCCTAAAATATTTTTTATTAGCTTGAACATTCCTGCTATTCTAAGAGCAACTTGACACGTTTTTTATTCCTGAAACTGGTTATAATAGTTATTTTGTGTAACATATTGCTCAGTTACTTTTGTGCGGTACAAATCAAAGTTCGTGTAGAATTTACTCAGTTGCTTTATTAGTGCTTNAGTTACTTTTGTGCGGTACAAATCAAAGTTCGTGTAGAATTTACTCAGTTGCTTTATTAGTGCTTTGAAGTCAATACCTTTCCAAGTATGTTAATAATTCTCGTGACATAAAAATTACGCGAGTAAAAGATAACGGCGTATATTGAGATTTGAACACGGGAACAAAAGGCTATCGATTTTCCACAGTCTCTCACAAATTTCATTTACTTTTTTTTTTTTTTTTTACAAAAAAATTAATTTTTAAATTTTGATATTGTATTTTACAGATTTTCTTTACCATAACATTAATTTTTATTGTTTATTATTATGTTTTTCCTAACAAATATAAGTCCTACAAGCTGTCCAACGTGGTGCCTCATTTTGTTTCTTTCTCCCGCCCAGCTGTTGAGACAATGAGGTAATTTTCCCATTCATGCTTGGGATTTTACACTGCCATGCAAGTGAATTTTACTACAGAGTGCGGTAATTATATCGCACATGTAAAGAAAAATGTGTTTCCCAAACGAGTTTGCGAATATTCCCTTACAATTGTCGGGTAAGTTGGAAATAACTTCGAATTGACTATACCCCACATCGAGTTGTTGTCGAACTGGTGGGAAAATAATAATACGGGGCCTTGTCCTTCTGGAACTGTACATCCGCCAGTTCCGACAAACTGTACACTGGCACGTCGACAAGCAAGCACAGTGAGACCACTGACAGCGGTGCTACCCGGGGAGCGACAGCATGCACATTGTGCTTCTAACAGCCCACACGTCGTGCGCAAGACTTGCTTTTGGTTGCCAGGATACGTCAAATCCACTGCTAAAACTTTCTTTCATATGGCGGTCAGTGGCTGAGTTTATAACCAAATTATTCCTTCCCGGGTCCGGTACACATCTGATGTAGTGAAGAAGCTATAAAATCAACTGGACGCTCCGTACACTCACCAAAGTAATTTCGTCCGTTTCAAAAGTCCACATTAATCCCAAGAAGCTATCGAAGATGGCTTCAGCGCGAAATAAATTCCTAACCGGTATTCGAACCAAGAACATACATTCAGTGATTAATGCCTTTAAGATTNGGCTTCAGCGCGAAATAAATTCCTAACCGGTATTCGAACCAAGAACATACATTCAGTGATTAATGCCTTTAAGATTTCTCGCCAATTAAGAAAGGTTTGTGCAATATGACTACGGACACAGTCTCGTTAATAATGTCACTGTCAGTGTTGTATTAATGAAAAAAACAATTCGCACAAAACTTCGTTAAAAAAAAAAATATTAAACGGCACGTTGAGGAAAAAGGTTCTTGTTGAATCTAAGAATTTTTGTTTGGCGCAACCAAATTAAGTGTTTGTATAGGGGCAATTAAAGATTTTGTTGTTGAAATCAAATTATTTTGTTATTTTTGTNTTGTATAGGGGCAATTAAAGATTTTGTTGTTGAAATCAAATTATTTTGTTATTTTTGTTTGGTTGATCCAAATACAGATTTGGTTGGTGCAACTGAAGATTTGTTTGGCTCTACATACATGAAAAGAGTTTCTCTTATTATAAAAACTGGAAACTCGACCGAGATTCGAAACTAGGTGGTTTGTGCCAGAGTGTTATGCCCTAGCAACCTCAGATGAAATGACTATATTTGGAATACCGGGAAACGTGCGCAAATACATATTTCAAGTTTTACAGCTTTACTTTTTAGTTTCCTGTTGAACTTATTTTATGATGTTTATACCATTACTAAGTATCAACAAATGCACCAACAAACACTGTTACTATCCTAATTGTCACAAAAAAAAANGATGTTTATACCATTACTAAGTATCAACAAATGCACCAACAAACACTGTTACTATCCTAATTGTCACAAAAAAAAAACTCTCGAACTGCATTTTCGAACGAAGACAATCAAATGAGGGGCCAAACAAATATATTCAGTTGATTNCAAAAAAAAACTCTCGAACTGCATTTTCGAACGAAGACAATCAAATGAGGGGCCAAACAAATATATTCAGTTGATTCTACTTAATACTGTGTTGACAGTCTAATTTATTTTGGCATAACACACAGTTGTGTTAATTCAAGCGTGTATTTTGATAGATGAATAAAATTAAATTTGTTGCTTTTCAAGTTTAGTTTGCTCAAAAAAAAAATATTTTGTTGGGGCAACNTGATAGATGAATAAAATTAAATTTGTTGCTTTTCAAGTTTAGTTTGCTCAAAAAAAAAATATTTTGTTGGGGCAACGAAATATACAAGTAAAATATTTAGTTGACTTGAACAAACCTTTTTCTCGGTGCAGACAGACCGATAATGGTTAAAGTCAGAGTGACCATGAACTCATCTCGACTTCTAGGAATAGTTCAATACCATCTGGAGTAAACTGCTTTGCTGCGCTAAAATTGCGGTCGGCAATAAAGACCCTTCGTAAACACCGAGAATAGCGGCGTCGCCTTTGTTACGTACTGCAAATGAACGCGGGAATGGCTCACCACCGTGGCCTTCACTTACACAGCCAGCTAGCCAGCAAGCCTCTCTACGAGAATTTCTGTACATAGGCTGTTCACTGTGAAGTGAGCACTTTAGAGACCCTAGTCACTTGTTATCCTTCAACCACCTTTTTAATTAAATATCGCCATGTAAGTAATAAACACAATGTGTTTATNAATTTCTGTACATAGGCTGTTCACTGTGAAGTGAGCACTTTAGAGACCCTAGTCACTTGTTATCCTTCAACCACCTTTTTAATTAAATATCGCCATGTAAGTAATAAACACAATGTGTTTATATTTCACCGCACTCGGAAGTTAACGTCTAAGGCTACGATAAAATATGTTTGACGCCTGCGGCGTCCCTATATTTTATTCGTCCATACCACGCTCTAACGAAGCTCGCAGGCGAACGACATCNTGATAGATGAATAAAATTAAATTTGTTGCTTTTCAAGTTTAGTTTGCTCAAAAAAAAAATATTTTGTTGGGGCAACTAAATATACAAGTAAAATATTTAGTTGACTTGAACAAACCTTTTTCTCGGTGCAGACAGACCGATAATGGTTAAAGTCAGAGTGACCATGAACTCATCTCGACTTCANAAATATTTAGTTGACTTGAACAAACCTTTTTCTCGGTGCAGACAGACCGATAATGGTTAAAGTCAGAGTGACCATGAACTCATCTCGACTTCTAGGAATAGTTCAATACCATCTGGAGTAAACTGCTTTGCTGCGCTAAAATTGCGGTCGGCAATAAAGACCCTTCGTAAACACCGAGAATAGCGGCGTCGCCTTTGTTACGTACTGCAAATGAACGCGGGAATGGCTCACCACCGTGGCCTTCACTTACACAGCCAGCTAGCCAGCAAGCCTCTCTACGAGAGTTTCTGTACATAGGCTGTTCACTGTGAAGTGAGCACTTTAGAGACCCTAGTCACTTTTTTTCCTTTCAGCCCGCTGTTATCCTTCAACCACCTTTTTAATTAAATATCGCCATGTAAGTAATAAACACAATGTGTTTATATTTCACCGCACTCGGAAGTTAACGTCTAAGGCTACAATAAAATATGTTTGATGGCTATTATTCCAAATGACAGGGCCTTCAAAGTGCTCACTTTACCGTGAANATGTTTATTGGCTATTATTCCAAATGACAGGGCCTTCAAAGTGCTCACTTTACCGTGAATAAATAGCCTTTACGACTGCGAACCCACTGTTCTTCATTTCGGATACAAACTAACATCCCTCCAAGGATTAAAGTTAGTTGATCATTATTTTATTTGAATAATACGAAAATTACTGTTTTTAATTATACTGCNGATTAAAGTTAGTTGATCATTATTTTATTTGAATAATACGAAAATTACTGTGAAGGGTGCCTGTGCCTAAACCGTTCTTGGTCAATTAAAAATCATCCGTGTGCAGTGTTTATTATTCAAACGTTTCAAATACTCTCCTGTTTAGAACAACTATTTTTTATTGATTCGACAGTTAATAAGTAGTGCACTAATATAACTAACTCGATACCAGTTCACATGTAAAACTTTTACACGTCTTTGAAAATCTGTATTCCTCACGCGTTGAGCTTTGGTAGTCCGTTTTGAGTAGGAGAAGTAAATTACTACAAATATTCTAACAAATTTGCAAACTTTGACCTATCGCAACTAGCATCACTAATGTAATGCATGTTGAAAATCGATTAACTTGTATGAAGGGAGCCGTATTTGGAAATTTTACAACCATCGTTTCACTCTCAGAACCAACAGAAAACTTTCGTCCTGCTAGTTAACTGACGGCTTAACAGCTTGGGATGCCACGACCACCACTAACAAATGGTACCGGCCACACGATATCTATTCTTGTACCCTGTATGGTGGTTTGTTTTTCGTGTAACGCTGACACCTAAATGTGCTGACTTAGGACACAATTTCGATCACTTCACATAACGCGTGACACGCATCACGTCACGCTTTCACGTGCGCGTAAAACGTCGCTGCCGAGTGTATTGAATTAAAATAACGCGAAATATTTCCTATCCTGGTGGTGCATTCGGTACGCCTACGATAGCCGGCATTACAGCTGCCCCCTCAATGCCATAATAACATATCCACCACGTTATCAGGAGGTACCCACATGATGCAGTATAACGACCTACAAAGCAAGGTTAAACGCGATTGCCTGGGGAAGCCCCCATGGTCGCACATAACAGAAGTAAAGTTGTGTGACGATGCATTCTGCGCGAGCGTGCTGATCACGCATCGTTAAGGCGCCCGTCTACCTGGCGCTTGAACTGCGTTGCAGAGTGTTCCAAATACAAGTTTTTCAACGAAACTATTAAGCGTGCGTCCAACGTGCTGATCTACGAAAAGAACACACACTTCAGACGAGAGCTGTTAAGTACTTTCAAAATATCACGTACGTTAGAAACATCAATTCAGAGTACTCCAAAACCGCTAAAAATGGCCTTTCCAAGGCGCTGTAGCTCAAAATGCACGCATAAGATACATACAAAACTACTATAGGAGCCTGCATTGAACCTTCCTAAAGACTTCCCACTAATAAAATTATATGGTCACCGTTGAAAGTCCCATAGATACACGCAGCACGACGAGAACACTGCACGCCAGTTCAGAGCCTTGCGCTTAGCGGCGATGGCGTACTTGATGCACGTGGCAGTGTCACCCTTATCGCTCCCGCGCTTCTCGGCTTAAACGTGGGAAAAAGTTCCAGGTAGACGGGGGCCTTAATAGAGTTCACTGAGTACTTCCCATTGCTGCGCGCGCAGCTGTATAGACAAGGATGTATCCACCTGAACCACAACCTGCACCTCTAGCCCATTCTCTACACAGTTTAGTCACAGAGGAGATAAGTATCATTTCTCTACAATTTAGTGACGTGATATTTATTACAGCTATAGGTGACATGTTAAATGATCAATTTCGAAGTAAACCGTGTGAGAAAATGCTTATACGATCTTGAAATGAGTCTTAGAATAGAACCTTATTAACCGGTTGAGTTAAGAAAAAACTTATAATGCTCTATGCGCATAAGGCAAGTAAATACACTTACTGTCATAAAAAAGTTGCGCCCAAGGTCAGTTCTTACAAGAGGCGTAAGTTGGAATACAGCACCATCACGGGTAATACTACAACTTATTTTAGTTTGGCTGGAATTGTCCGCGTGGAACTGTCACCAAGAGTTGCCAATCCCGTTACAATCATAACAACTTAAACGATCAGAAAACTCTTTTTATGCCATCTGGTATTTAGAAACTAACCAAATACTCTAACAGAAAGGCAATTATTATTACGTTTTTCTTATATTTAAAAAAAAATATTATTCGGAAATGATTCCGAAGTAACAAAAGACATGCATTGTTTATGTCATACTGATAAACGGATCTCAGCCGATATGGATGCCAGCTTCCCGTGCTAGGAGATTAGGCGTCAATGCCTGTATAAGATCGTGATTGCTTTTACTTGCGCTCAAGCAACGATTGGCGTATCCAGATTAATGCTAGCAGCGAAGTTTTACTTTACTAAATACTTAAATAAATACGTAATGTTTTACCTATTCGCCTCTGAAATTGGTTTCTTTATTTTATACGCATTAGTGTTAGGCGGTTTACACAGTTAACACTTAAACAATTAGCGGTATTTTAAGTTCGTAAAAATTTTATGTACGCAATAGCGATGTTATTGCTTAAGTTCGGCCAGTAAAAACGCCTCTTGCAAGGGTGTTGTTTGGAATCAAAACTGAAATATCAAAAAGTCGTAATACTGCCTTTGGCATTCTTTTAAGCATCAGTAGGAAATTTAAATACGTGCGTTTATTTTGATGTATAATTTTTCTGTGATTAGTTTAACTTAAATACTCGAAAACTGGAATTTCTAGTTTGCAAATTTCCGACTCAGCAATAATAAATCGTTTACTCTTACGTTTGGGCAAAGGCAATGCAAAATTTCAAAGTTCTACTGCTTAAGGTTTAATGCCAAACTTTACGATTGTGTGAACCTATTAATAATTTGTAGGATTGTTGCACGTTTTCGTTCGTAACAGTTTCACAGCACTGTTGACATCACGCGCGGTGGAAGTATACATAATGAAAGAAAAGATTAAATTCAGCAGGAATTTCAAAAGTGACCAATTATTTGTAAAAACAACTATATTGACAGTTGCTCCAGACATTCAATACAAATGTGACACTGCTCTCTCAAACAATGACCAGCCAGAGTTTAGTCATTACTTTGTGGGATCAGTAGCTACCATACATAAGTATGTTTGCTGTAATGAAGCTTATTTTAACCCGCCTCCCGTAAAGTAACTCCTTGATCGACTATCGCACAAGCAGGTCTTAATCTATAAAATAAAATGACATTTATGTGACTGAACCAGAGATACTTATATAACATGACAAGCACAACAATATCATGAGTGATGGTACTTAGCTGGGTTCCTAGGTATCTCTACGTGCATATCTACCAGTTTGTATTTTATTGACTATGGTTAAGCTAATTAGTGTTATGTGCTATAGGATATTCACGGTAAAGTGAGCACTTTTGAAAGCCCTTGGATTTAAAATAATAGTCAATAAATAAATTTTATTTTAGCCTTAGACGTTAAATTTCGAATGCGGTGAAATATGCACATTGTGTTTCTTACTTGTATGGCAATATTGATTTTAAAAGATGGTTACAGGTTAAAACGTGGCTGAAAGGAAAAAGTAACTAGGGCCTCGAACGTGCTCACTTTACCGTGAACAGCCTATAACCTCCTACGTTCTGAATCACACATTCTTTTATGAACGCATTTCAACACTCAAACATGTTACTGTGAAAGCTTAGCAATAATTTTGTTAAACAGTGCAGCTCCTTCAGAGCATACAGCACTTTGCAAAGTTGTACGGCGTAATTTAGTAGCGATTTTTTAAGTTCCTCGCGTTAGTGTTACTGAGACGAAGTGTCATCGTGTATGATCGTACGTGTAAAACATTTTTTTTTAGAGCATCTATGTTATTTAATCAGTGCGTTTCTTCAGTGTTGTGTTTTTTATAGTTCGGTTAGCTTGCGAACAGGATGTGATGTAACCGCGTGTTTACAACAGTTCCAACAAAACCCCAGAGCGACACTTTTTCCCAGGCGGAACTTCGCATGAAAGTAGCATTGCGGACGTTCTCACGACTTGGAAACCACCGAGAAAGGGAGGATGACAGAGGACATGGAGAGGGAACAATTTCGGTATCTTTTGAGATATTTTTACGCCCTGTGCCTTGTCTTCTCCCCGCCGTTTCTTCGCCCCATTTTCATCCCCAACTCGCGCACTCTTCTGGCCGCCGGCCATAGAACTGCATGCCCGTCCTTCGCACGGAGGCGGTCGTACTTGACTTGCCAATTACACGGTAACACTTTCGTGTCAAGCCCGCCCTANCTTCGCACGGAGGCGGTCGTACTTGACTTGCCAATTACACGGTAACACTTTCGTGTCAAGCCCGCCCTACCCGGACGACCTGGATTCCTCGAAGACGATTCTTTAATGAAGTTACATAAACAAAACTCCCGCAACTGACGGAAGCGGCTTGTTGCAAATACCGTGTAACTGTATACAATAACGCAGTTTACGTGTCACGTGTAATGCATACAACAAAGTATACTGCAAGTAACCTTGTATTTGAGGGAACGTGCCACTCCCTTGCGTGAACACTGTGGTGTCGAGAAGATAGTACAGCAACCTCTACGGCCGGCGCAACGAGCCCATGCATTTTGTGATATCACGAGCCTATGAATTTGCTGAGAATACATTTTTGAGGATCTTGCAAGGTGTAACGATAAATTTAATGTCAGGTTTTGTATTGGAAAATATATTTTTTTTGTTTTAATTTATTATGTTTACTAACGCTCCAACTTTTAATGCCGGAATACCCACCCAGAGTGGCTCTCTGATTTAACTAACCTAACTTACACATTAAAACGGCGGACATGCCCACAGAATAACCGGGATTCCAACACTGAACCTGACTGACTGAAGCCACCCCTCGGCGATGGAGATCACATAACAGTATCTTCTTTCTAATGGCGTTCTTCCTGAACTTTGTCAACAAACATTCTGACATAAAAGAGCCTTTTTTAAAAATAGATTCTTCCATTTGAGGAAGGCCGACCTCCCGTGGCGCAGCCGGTTGGTGCGCCGCCGATTTGGAGTGCGGGAGGTTCTGCGTTCGAGTCCCAGGTAAGGTAAGTTAGGTAATAAGGTGGTTTGTAAGCCGTCCCCTGATAAACCTTCAGGCATAACAGCGGGGGACGTTAATAAGCCACATAGAATACAATTCCGTATGAGGAACAACTGTGAATATCTAATAGTCACTTCCGCGGTCCGTAGTTACAAAGTTAAGAGAACTTCCTTGTAAAATATATTGTCTTTGCTCGTATACGCGTATTGTCTTTGCGCAAATACGCGCTTGCTCAAATAGATGCACGTCTCGTTGTAAGTAGTCGTAACTATTCGAATTAAGAAAACTATGGAATATTTTTATGTATATAATTTTCTTGGACAGAAATGAAAGTCGATATTTTGTGTCCCATTCGTAAATTTGGTTATTGAAACATAAATTTGGTTGTTGAAAAGTGTCGACGTCAGCTGAAAATCGTTTAGTAGCCCCCTATTTACGATATGTATTCTTCTGTAGAACATTGTTTTAAATTATAACAACAATGCTGCATCTTTTCTGAACACATAACTGTATTAAAACCTTGTATTCACCCCTTAGAATCCTGAATAAACAGATTACAATCAAAGCTTGTTTATGCTATTTTCCACTGCCGTCGCAATGCATCCTTATGCTAGGATGTGACCTTGAGGCGTTAAATATTATTTACGAGGGAGTGCTCTTAAAGGGAAGGAAAAAGTACGAAGTGGCACAGTAGTTTAATTCATTGCCCTTCATCGCGTGTAATAATATCCTATTCTTGCATATCTAACTTGCGAGAAGTTCAACTTGCTGGGAATGCACTCGCAACCTTGGAAAGACCCGCAACAATGATTTCTTAAGGCCAGGCGTAACTTCGAGGTGTTATGTTTTTTTAAAGAGTATTCCCCTTTGAAACAAAACTTGAGCGTACCTTGCACTATTTACTTGCGAACAATGACCGAAATCTGCGGGTAAAATTCCTCCCCGCCCTCCTGCACGAGTGAGAAACGATCCGAATCCAACTTTGCAGACATCCCACGTGCATCGCGAGTCATGCAACGAACGGCCAAAAATTAGAGCTTGGCCATCTGTGGCAAAACCAAAGCGTGCTAGAATGATTAGTGGTGAACGCAATATTTCTTTATATTTCCCAATCTTCCTCTATGAGTTAAAACCATCCGCTGTAGCTAATGCTGTAATAACCTAATAGTTAAGTTACAATAACTCTTTAGTACAATTTTCCGTCGACATGCTATGCTGACGAATGCCACGGTGAATCCAATTTTATTATCAGGAGGACTCTGTCAAATGACCCCTAAGGATATTATAAAAAAAAATTGATCAGTCACAACCATGTTCCGACGTAGGCGTCGGAGCAACCTTCGTTGGTGGTGTAACCGTCTGGATGTCCGTTGCACTTCGCGCCAATAGCACACTTTGCAGGCGAAGTTTAAATGTACCTGACTGTCTACGTGGCATCCGTTGGAGCCAGTTGCCAAGTACGCAATGTTTGTTTCAGTGTTTACTCACTCGACGCCTGTGCGTGATGATGGCCCACACTTTCACAACGCTCGCCCGTAATTGTGTGGAAAAGCGTTTACGGTTGGAAACATATGCAGCCAATTACTGTTGTTTATTACGCGTAACACACTCGTTAACAACCTATAGCAATAAATAAACACTTTTCTTTTACGAAATGTTTTAATCAACTACTAGTTGGTACCCATTTTTCCAAAGAGCTTTGAAATTCGCCATTATATATATATATATATATATATATATGTATGTATGTATGTATGTATAAATATATCAGTAATTTAAACTTTACAATATGTGTTCCAGAGCTGCTGAATTTGCTAGAATTTTTCGTCTTAATTCCAGATAATATGTTTTTTTTATATTACTACATTAATGGACTAGAGGAAGATGGAAGGTACCGTCATAATTCTGAGATAGACTGGCAAACTGATTTTTGAGGCCAAGGGACAAGGTTCAACACCACTAACTGTTGCCAACTTTTGGAACATTTTAGCAACGAAGATCGTTGAACAACCCCCATAGTCTTTACACGATTAATAGAGCACTTTTGAAATCAAGCTAACAAAAACAATGACTGCCCGTTAACTGCATACACGCCACCGGACACACCGGCGTGCAGACTCCCAGTTTAGTTGGCAGCGGATTTGATAAAATATTTCTACGTCTTGCCGTTTGACTGCGAGTTTAATATTTAAATGTATGCAAAATCAAGTTGGCTTTTTTATTAATGCGTACTAGAGTTTAATTGTGGCATTACAAAAAAGGTTACTAACAATTTCACGGTTCATTTGACTGGCGCATACTTACAGACATAAGGCCAATTGCAGTATACATTTTATACGTATGATGGAAATATAACTGTATAGGGAGGAAAGTAGATCTTAAGTAAGACTTTAAAAAGTTCTAATTAACCGTGAACATAATAGATAATGAATGACGTATGAGGATGTTTTTGCTCCTATACCTCCTTAAGCTTATCTCGCAGCGGCCGCCGCGGTGGTGTAGTGGTTAGACTACTCGCCTACAACCTAGGCGAACCGGGCTCGATTCACGACGAGGCCGAGCCCGCATGTGAGAATCGTGCTGGACGATACCGCTGGTCGGTGGGTTTTCTCAGAGATATCCCGTTTCCCCGCCCTTTCATTCCGGCGCTGCATCATACTCACCTCACTTCATCCTCATCGGCTCTCGAGATATCGATGATAAGAGCCGTCCAAATCTCTTCACTCCCTCACTCGCTTATCTCGCACCCGCAATAAAATCCATGAAGCAACACTACGGCAAAATATTCGCTCGTGATCTAGTAAAAGCCTCTCTTCACTGCATACTTATAATTACCTGCGTATATAACTAACAGTAATCAACGTGTGTTCCACACGCAAGGAGATGGCCGACCTGGTCGCACGTATTTCGACTTGCGAGCGTACGCACGCACGCACGCCGCTCGGAAGTCGAAGATCCCGCCTTCTAACCCCTCGCCACATCTCTTATGCCCAGTTTCCCACGCCAGCCCTGCCATTGTTCCCGTCCCCATCATCTACGGCCCCTTACTACCTCCGCCCTTATGTTCAACGGGTGAAGGGGGGAGGGATTCCAAAGGATGTGTAATTACGTCTAATTACTCTGCATGATCGCGCACCATTTCTCCCACCGGCCCACTCATGGGCTTGTCTGACATCCTCCACGCGTGGCACGCGAACCTCAACTTAACCCATTCTATAGTCTGTTCGCGGTTATTTCAGCACTTTTGAAGGCCCTGCTTAAGATCTACTTGTTTGCAAATTGTGTAGTCTTCCGCCATATGTAAAATTAACATCGCCACGTGCCTGATCACTTTATTCATGCATTGGTCAAGTAACTGTAAAATTATTGGCAAAGTAAATAGTTAACAAATTTAGTAATTTTCACACTTATGCATTAAAAAAAAGAAAGTAAACGAAATAATTTCAGAATTTACAAATGTTTACCCAACACTTTTAATTTAACACTAGGGCGTGGAACTACTTTCCCTCCGTCTTTGCCTGCATTACTGGGTTCATGCCAGTCAGTCTGCCCGTTAAAATATATGCAGTTGTGGGCAGTGACATTTTTCACAGGTTTATTTCAAAAGTGCTCACTTTACCTTGAACAACCTTTACCTGCATGTATCTTGACGGGCACACTCACTGGCGTGCGCCCAGTAAAGTTGGTAATGACTGAAGAAAGCAGCTCCTTGTATTGACGATGAATTAAAAGTGTAAGGTAAACATCTGTAAATACAAAAATTATTTATTTTTGCTTTCTGTCTTTTTGATGTATATAAGTGTTAAAATTAACACATTTGTAAAATATTTACTTTTCAAATAATCCCATAGTTTCACCTGACCGACGTATGAATAAAGTGACTAGGCCCATAGCAATGTTAAATTTAATTATGGCGGAAGAGTACACAAAGTACATGCAAGTAGATCTTACCCAGGGCTTTCAAAAGTGTTCGATTTACCGTGAATAGCCTATAACTCAGTGTACACGACTGTGCAAAAAAAGAGAGGGTTTTTTTTGGTCTGTTGTATCAACTGTCAGGCTCAATGCCCAATGTTCATCCCTGCGGGTAAACTGACTCGTAGGCCGTGTTACTGTTCCTCGTTACGAATAGTTAAAANCAATGCCCAATGTTCATCCCTGCGGGTAAACTGACTCGTAGGCCGTGTTACTGTTCCTCGTTACGAATAGTTAAAATTTTTTACAGCTGAGTGCAAATAATGCAGCTAATTGTTTGTGATAACGAAACAAAGCGTAGTGTTGACTTAAGTACAGTGCTCGTTAAAATATTTCTTGTTGCAACACACGAGGCTATAAATTAAAGTAGGCCTGTAAGGTGTTGGGGCTTTAGCCATCACCGTTCCTGCATCCTAACCACAGCTACCGAAGACTCGCGCTAGTGTTGTAANCAATGCCCAATGTTCATCCCTGCGGGTAAACTGACTCGTAGGCCGTGTTACTGTTCCTCGTTACGAATAGTTAAAAATTTTTACAGCTGAGTGCAAATAATGCAGCTAATTGTTTGTGATAACGAAACAAAGCGTAGTGTTGACTTAAGTACAGTGCTCGTTAAAATATTTCTTGTTGCAACACACGAGGCCATAAATTAAAGTAGGCCTGTGAGGGTTAAGGATTTTTAGGAGGCCCGGTTATGCATAATAACACTTACGTACGACGAAATCTCCACGATAAAACAGAGTTCTGAATTACGTTATTTTCCAATGATAAAGGTGTTGGGGCTTTAGCCATCACCGTTCCTGCATCCTAACCACAGCTACCGAAGACTCGCGCTAGTGTTGTAAGNAAGGTGTTGGGGCTTTAGCCATCACCGTTCCTGCATCCTAACCACAGCTACCGAAGACTCGCGCTAGTGTTGTAAGACTTTATCGCTTAAAGCTCACGGTGCAATTTTCCTTAACAGTGCAGTCGCGTTACGGTAGCGATATTTATGGCGATTTTGATACTGAAGTTATTCCGATATTGAAGTACGGTAATTTTGCAGAATCTAGGCGGAGGGGGTGGGGGAAGAAATTGCCTTTTGTTACTAAAGCTACTTGTTCAGTTGTCGTTTAACAGTCAGGTTTTCTCACTACTGCTATTCGCTGTGAGATTGCATCTATTATTTGTTAAATTGTTGCCGTCTTACAACGCGGTATCAAAACTATTAGCAGGTAACGAAACGGTTTTGAAAAGTGTATACAACACAGTTCTAGTTAACTCACTGTCGAGGACATACGAACTACTTCTAGTCCTGGAGTCTGCCATGATAGTAGGGGAAACTAAGTTACCTATGAAGCCGTGAGATAAAAGTAACATTAGTTACTACAGCTGCGACAAATGTAAGGCAAGTGAGGTTTTCTTCGTGTTAATCCACTTCGTGTCTTCAAAAGCTAACTCGTTTGCAGAAACGTGATGATTTACATTCAATAAAAAAGGCAACAGCTACTTCAAAATCTGTATGTAATCACACACGAAAGAAAAAAAAAAAAAAAAAAAAAAAAAAATGTTTCGTAACAGTTGAATAAATGGAAACTTTTGCTTTTTTTTTTTAATAGTTGCCGTTTCTTCATTTTTTAAAACTTCTTTCGCGAAGCATATATTAAAAATTAATTAAAACCATAGCCTGTTATTTTATTTTGTGCAAATGATTAATCCATTTTGCCTGTGTGTGATTTTCTCAAGTGCTCATACAAAAACTACGGAATATAAATAATCATAATTGCTGGAGATGATATCGTATGTGACACCCATGGGTTGTATAGTATTTGGTACACGCACATAAATATTTGTAGCGTCTTTGTTTACACTTACAGGTATATAATAGCAAAAATAAAATTTAACTTAACGCATAGTGGAGAAGCAGGTTAATAACTAAGATGCGAACGGGGACATATTGTGCATGATTTAATCACCTAAGCATTTGGTCCAAACTACAAAATAAGTATTTTCAATTTACAAGTAATTTCTCGTTTTCGGCTGAGTTCGTATTGTCCCTCACGCAATCCACGTGGAAGTGATGTCTATGTCGCAATACTTAGCTGCGTACATTCGATACGTGCCCAGTACATAAAAGTTCAGTGTAGTTAAGGCAGATGCAAGCATTGAGACTATAGGCTGTTCACGGTAAAGTAAGCACTTTTGAGGCCTAGTTATGTTTTTCCTATCAGCCATTTTTTACCCTTCAGCCACTTTTTAAAATAAATATTGCCATATAGGTAATATACACAGTATGTAGATTCCACCGCACCACTCGAAAGTTAACGTCTAAGGATACAATAAAATATATTTATTGACTATTGTTCCAAATGAGAGGGCTTCGAAAACGGCTCACTTTACCGTGGATAGCCTATATCATTAATTTTTGATTGGTTTTATATTATTTTATTGACAAAAGGGCCCTTCACAAGAAACAATAACATGAACAGTAAAAGTGGAATACATGCATTCCAGCGCTAAACAGCGCTCTTCTGCAGAAGAGGGCGGTTATGGAATACTAAAGGAAAACTGTAAAAAAATAAACAAGGATTAGTGTTACAAAAGTGGGGGAAACTATCCAAAAACCCCAAAAGCCTATATCATTACGTTACTTTATGAATTCTGCTTGTGTGCTCTCCATCTGAAAACGTTAGCTCGCGGCATCAGGGTGCACGGTCCACTGCAGTTAGTACTCATTACGGGCGTATGCTGCACGTTTCGTAATTCATACTTATAATTTGGCATCTGGTAGATACATGATTATAAATAAAATTTATTGTTGTTATACAACATTTTTGTGTTGCAAACTTGCATAACGCCAAGGCACCCAAGTATAGACTATTCACGGTAAAGTGATTACTTCTGAAAGCCATCTCATTTGGAATAATCAATAAATATATTTTATTTCAGCCTTAGACGTTAACTTCCGGGTGCACTGGGATATTCAAACTGTGTTTATTACGTACGTGGTAATTTTTATTTAACAAGGTGGTTAGAAAATAGATATTATTTATTCAGTATAAGCGCTCAAAGTCTACAATGATACCAAGTGAATTTCGCGAAATTTTCAGTTCTCTGATGGTACGTGAAGGCCAAGTACCACAATTCCACTAACTGTTTAAAACTGCTACTTTAAATTGGTGCAAAAATATGCAGAAAATGTCGATTTCAATTAAAAGTGAAACTGAACTAAGGAGACTAGAAACGTAAATGAAAAGACTATACAGAATTCTAACCACCATATCCTATGCCACAAGAAGAAAGACTTCGGTTTGTTGTGCATCGCACTAAGTATTTCCCTGCTCTCATTAAAATCACAGTGTGGAAGATTTTTAACAACATCCAGCAACTGCAGGTTGTGACAGCAACACTTCAAAATGGCGACAAATGTTGTGTTCTTATTTCAGTCTAGTTGAGTGTTCTTAGTTAATTACATTCCGCATTGTGAGTTACGGTATAATTCTAAGGCTGGAGCAGATCATCTCAGCCGAGTTTTTTTCCAGCGTGTAATCATGTGTACATGGCAATTGTCAGCCGAGATTATATGGATACAATTGCGGCCAAAATCTTACTTTTGGAATCAACATTTGAAAAGAAAAACCCGTAAATGCACGTCGACTGGCTTGGCTTATTACAAGTAAAATCGTCAGCTAATAATTAAATGTAATGCGGCACTTAAATGTCCCATATAAAAACAGTGATAAAACATGTGTGTTGGTAAGGCCTAGGAAGAAATAGTTATCATGCAAAATATTATTACAACTGAGTGCGCACGAATTTGGTGTGTTGTCCTTTAGTTTAATTTTCTAAACTTATTTTAACTTAGTTTGTACGAGGCGGAGGAATAATCTGAAAGTAGGACTTTAGCAGGGCTTCAGAAAAGTGTGAAGTAACCGTGAATGGATTATATCCTTGTTGGTAATATGTCTCTAAATATAGAAGGAAACTGATGTTTCAATTTAATATGAGAACAAAGTTTGATGACGTACCTTCTCACAGACTTTGTATTGAAGTTTCTTATTCTGGTGGAGTTACGTAATTTTCGGAGCAGGCATTCGAATTTTACACGTGAAACGTGATTTTCTGGTACGAAAAGAAACAGGCAAAAGTTACAGTGCTAACTAACCTGTAAAAAAAATATATATACCTCGATGAGTTTTCACGAAACGTGTTAAGAATGTGAGAAACTGCCATAGAAGTAAGCTGTCAACATTTGGAACGATATGGCATATTACTTCAGGATTATTTGATACTGATACTGTAACTGTAGTACTGGCAGTTTATGTTGGAAAAGGTCTCGTCACGTTGTGTGCTATATGATGGNGTTCTTAGTTAATTACATTCCGCATTGTGAGTTACGGTATAATTCTAAGGCTGGAGCAGATCATCTCAGCCGAGTTTATTTCCAGCGTGTAATAATGTGTACATGGCAATTGTCAGCCTAGATTATATGGATACAATTGCGGCCAAAATCTTACTTTTGGAATCAACATTTGAAAAGAAAAAACCCGTAAATGCACGTCGACTGGCTTGGCTTACTACAAGTAAAATTATCAGCTAATAATTAAATGTAATGCGGCATTTAAATGTCCCATTTAAAGTGCAGTGTTCAAATTAGTTACAGCTCAAACAAATTTCCTTGTGTTACGTACGCATGTGTGTGTTAGTGAAATGGTACAGATTTACATCCATAACAATTTTAATGTGTCACCTGATATTCGTAATGGCATATCAGGTACGAGTTCTGGTAATTTTTTATCCTCTATCAAAACACTAACTGTTAACGTCTAATGTGATTTTTGGTACCAGCTCATGATGCACAAAAAATAAAGTTAACTGAAGCGATAATGCAAACAAGTTCGCCACGAATGGTTAAGTTCTGTGACGGATTTTCTTTGTACTGCGACTTTGTTTCAGGATCACGAGACAACAAACAATTTATCTATAATACGTCGACTTCTTTTCACCATGCGATATGAATAACAAACGAAAGAAACCAGAATGGACGGTGATCGGGTATATTGTAAAATAGTGGCACATCTTTTGTAATTATATTGTTGAACCCGGAGAGCGGCCTCTCTACCATACGTCACAAACTTATTATGTTACTCATTTTGAAAAATAAAGCCACGAAACTACTATACTCTTTTTCTTCGGTCGTTTATTTTATGTGAACTTATATGGCAAGTGTTTATGTCACTCTTTCTTTCATATAGTCTGTTCGCGGTTCATTCACACTTTTTGAATCAAACCTTCGAAAAATCACCCCATGTATGTCGTGTTTAGTTACTTTCTAAATATTCCATGTATCACAAGTGTTTTATACCTCTGTTAACCTAAAATTATCTTCATTTTCGTTAAATTGAAGTTTGACCAATATTTTATTTATATATTATAATGTTTCATTTTTAACATATATATATATATATATAAACAGTGATAAAACATGTAAGGCCTAGTAAGAAAAAGTTATCATGCAAAATATTATTACAAGTGAGTGCGCACGAATTTGGTGTGTTGTCCTTTAGTATAATTTTCTAGACTTATTTTAACTTAGTTTGTACGAGGCGGAGGAATAATCTGGAAGTAGAACTTTAGCAGGGCTTCAGAAAAGTGTGAAGTAACCGTGAATGGATTATATCCTTGTTGGTAATATGTCTCTAAATATAGAAGGAAACTGATGTTTCAATTAAATATGAGAACAAAGTTTGATCACGTACCTTATCACAGACTTCGTATTGAAGTTTCTTATTCTGGTGGAGTTACGTCATTTTCGGAGCAGGCATTCGAATTTTACACGTGAAACGTGATTTTCTCGTACGAAAAGAAACAGGCAAAAGTTACAGTGCTAACTAACCTGTAAAAAAAAAAACAATATACCTCGATGAGTTTTCACGAAACTTGTTATGAATGTGAGAAACTGCCATAGAAGTAAGCTGTCAACATTTGGAACGATATGGCATATTACTTCAGGATTATTTGGTACTGATACTGTAACTGTAGTACTGGCAGTTTATGTTGGAAAAGGTCTCGTCACGTTGTATGCTATGTATATGATGTGCTAAATAGCTAAATACTGCCTATCTACAAGCACGCTGTACCTATGACAAGCTCCGAAGGGCGAAAATTCAATAACTGCTTGAATTTGAGAACGAAGCTTCTTTCGGCGAACTGCTCGACAGTCCAGCATTTTATTTTGTGACCATAACAGATTAGATGCCCCAAAAAATTAACGTATTTTCTTGTTGTCATGAAGGGGTTAAAACAGAGTAGGCCTAATTGCATTACCATATGAATTTATAGGTAGAAAAATTCAAAACACCAACCGATATTATTATTTTGTGCAATTTGCAGACATTTGTAATGTTGGTCACAGAANATAGGTAGAAAAATTCAAAACACCAACCGATATTATTATTTTGTGCAATTTGCAGACATTTGTAATGTTGGTCACAGCAGCAAATGCCAGTTTCATTTTAACTGAGTGAATGCAGTGTAGTGGAAAGTGAACATCTTGTTTGGTCAAGTCACGTGGCAATGTTTACGTGTATATACTTGGTGAAAGGTGCAAACTGCTGAAAGAAGAAATTAAGTTGGACTTTCAAAAGTGCCCAATTAACCGCCAACAGCCTTTACAAACAAGGGCTGTGCTCTGGCAGCACGTAATTGACTGCCGTCGAACAGTCGAGAAACGAAAAACACATTGATTTCCTCTCGAAATGACTCAACGGAAACGAGCCAAGGTCAGAGTTACTACTTATCCCACTGCGCGCCGCGGCAGGCGGAGCCGAAAGTCACTAGGCACGCCCGTGCGTCGGGGGAGGTGTGATTTGCACTGCTCACAAAAAGTTCAGCATATTCCCCGCTGCGATCTGAAGAATGAACCGGCAAGCTTATTCAGCTGACAAGAACTGCAAAGAGAACGCGTGGTCCTTCCTCACACCAACGATATATATAAATAAAATTTCAATTAAAGCAAAAGTAAGTTTATTTCAAGTCAACACAAGTATAAAAACCCCCTTGTGATGCATAAGATAATTAGGAAACGACCAAATACGTTATACGTGGGGTGACTTTTCAGAGGTTTGATACAAAAAGTGTGAAGAAACCGCGAATAGACTACACACAGGATTTGATTTTGGAAGGGGCTGAACCTCTGTTTATGAAGTGAGTACTTTGGACAGTAAGAAAAACTCACTTTCGCAATGTAAAACATATTTTAATTTGCAGCCACCTCAGCTTCCCTCCATCGTACGCTTCTGTAGAGAGATGCGAGCTAACATTCACAANGGGGAGGTGTGATTTGCACTGCTCACAAAAAGTTCAGCCCATTCTCCGCTGCGATCTGAAGAATGAACCGGCAAGCTTATTCAGCTGAAATGAACTGCATAGAGAATGTGTGGTCCTTTCTCACACCAGCGATATATATAAATAAAATTTCAATTAAAGCAAAAGTAAGTTTATTTCATGTCAACACAAGTATAAAAAAACCCCCTTGTGATGCATAACATAATTAGGTAACAACCAAATACGTCATACATGGGGTGAATTTTCAGAGGTTTGATACAAAAAGTGTAAAGAAACCGCGAATATACCACACACAGGATTTATTTTGGAAGGGGCTGAACCTCTGTTTATGAAGTGAGTACTTTGGACAGTAAGAAAAACTCACTTTCGCAATGTAAAATATATTTTAATTTGCAGCCACCTCAGCTTCCCTCCATCGTACGCTTCTGTAGAGAGATGCGAGCTAACATTCACAANCATATTTTAATTTGCAGCCACCTCAGCTTCCCTCCATCGTACGCTTCTGTAGAGAGATGCGAGCTAACATTCACAACATAACATATTCGTGCATCCATGCAGTAAGTTCTTCTGCTGCCTCGTAATATGGCATTGCCGTCAGAATGTGCGACGGGTCCAGTAGGAAGAGGCAATGGCCCGTATCGAATAGTCTGAACAAGTAACACATTAAGTCAAGTAAGCAAGTGTATGAATGTTCTGTTAGTTTATTACAGTACTGTCTGTTGCGGAAACAATCCCAATATTGTTGAAAGGAGAAACATAATTCTCTGTTGTAGGAACTGTATTCATAGTTGCGGATACAATCCCGGCCAGGAACGCAACAAACAGTTCTGGCACAGTTACTATCCACTTTAACAGTATTTAGATGATACCAACAACCAGTTCGATTGCTATCCCTATATCAACAGTCGATATTGGCTGCGGGTACAAACATTTGGTCCTACAGCCGTATTTTTTCTCAGCGCGCGGACCACGTCTCTGTGATCTTGAGTGACAGTAGGGAGGGTTATCACGGCCACGGAATTAGATCTGATAACAGTGGACGAATTTAATTTCAAGCTACTTGAACGAAAGTGATTCAGAGAATAGTTTAATCTGAAATGTCAAAGTAATGCATTATCAGAACATGATATGTTTGCAAGTGTCCGCAGATTTCACACGTTCGCCTGTTACAAATTTTTTTGCGTGCACGTCAGGAAATAATGGAAACTATTTTTTCAATGTAGTCGTCGGGAGACAACAGGCAGTAAAGTTAAAATTCATTGGCTGTAGTCTGCTTTCACAAACTGTGCTCAGCATTATGCGCGTGATCTAGTGTGTGCGCAGCTGGTAATGACAGACTCTCGGGCGNTGCTTTCACAAACTGTGCTCAGCATTATGCGCGTGATCTAGTGTGTGCGCAGCTGGTAATGACAGACTCTCGGGCGTTGTTAAGATCTGACAGCGTCAGGCAAATGTATCCCCAAATTTCCACATCTATCCAAAACTGAAAGATAACTGCTCGAGAGGCAGGCTAACGTCCGGCTTACGAATGCAATTGTCTTACGACTTATTTGCACGTTGCAGTATTGTAACTGAAGTATCGGGTCTGGAGCTGCGAATGTTGCTAACCAAAGTGACATTTAACACCCAGGCATATCAACATACGTTAACTTTACATTATTGCTACTGTTTGGCCACGTTAATATGTAAAGATTTATTTCATAATTATTTCGTTATTTAAAAAATTATAAACACTTGGATGTTTTCGACAGCAAACGTTTCTTCTGAACAGCAACAAATAATTGCTGGATACTCATACAGTATTGTTTATGGTCTTATACACTCGCGTGTCAATTTGGGAACACTTTCTGTATGACGTCAACAATTTGAACTTTGTACTACCAGGGTAGGGTTGTTTTCAGCGATGCTGATCTCCAGCCACTGAATAAACATTTACACGATATTGACTTGCTCACTGGCTGTGTAGGCTTTCATCATTATCTTTTTTTCCTGCATGCAGAGAGGGACCTCTGTTTACAACAGCGGCGTACAAACCAAATAAGCTCAGTTGTTAGTCATCAATATGGCTTCTACTCACGTATGCCAACGAGAATGACAGAAGTGATTTTAATGGATGTTACAACATGACGCGAACAATAGCCAACATTATGTCGACCTTAAAGAGTAACAAAAAGGAAAAAAATAATACATCTGTGAAAATCCCATGACGTTTCCCTTCGTAAATTAAGCCAACGTCTATTATGTAACGTAAATTATTGTTCTGAAAAGTTAACGCTAGACACTCTAAATTTGAATCAGTGGAAAACAACTGATTCGCAGTGAAATTTGACCACTAGAATCAGTGGTCAAATTGAATAAATGAGAGTCAACTGCGTGGGACTAATTAAATATTGTTTTTATTGGATTGAGACAAATAGTTATGAGAAATAAACATATATCCGATAGTCAGTATTTATATTGTGCAATTTAACGTAATTTCAACCTTCAGCATCCCGATTCTAGACCAGTAACTTACCAATCAAGCTACCAAGCGAAAGTTAACTGCAATTAAAAAAATATGTATTAAAATTTTTTCGAAAATATGTAGCGTTAAATTGTATGCCTTTTCTTTTCGCTGTCAGTTTATTTGGTGACATTAGGATTGTTTAAACAAATAGCTTAATATTACGTATGACTGCAATCACTTCAGCACATTTAATGAAGTTTAAACATTCAAACCGAGCGCTATAATGATTACGTGGAAACGAAATTAAAGAAGAACAAATGGAAAGAAAGACGTAATGTTCGTGTTGCTTCGTAAAATGGTATTATGAAAAACTAAACTCACAATTTGAGATATATTTTTTCGTGGTTTTTATAAGTTTATGCCTTTCATTTAATTTGATACAAGTTGTTTAAGTGATCAGTCAGCCGAAAAATAAATCACCGAAAAACAGCGAATGAAATGGTTGCTGAATCAGTGATAAATGTCACTCAATCAATAAGTGAAGGAAAACTGGCACTCTTTCACTAATTTACCTGTTAAAATGATTGAAGTGACTGTTGGATAAGTAAGGTGCTGTTAACTGATTTAAACAGTGAAATTCTCACCCACTAAGATTTAGAGTGCAATCAACTATTTCTACGTCTAACAAAACGGGGTTAATTTGGTATTGTAACTTTCTGACAGGTCTTCGTCCGTGTCTCAATGACCCTCCTAAAGCATGTGTTCATCTATAATTGCGAAAGTGTGTTTGGATATTTGTTTGTCCCTCTTTCACGGAGCAACGGATCGGCGTGATTTTTTGCACAGAGATAGTTGGAGGACCGGGAAGTAGCATAGGCTACTTTTTACACCACGAAAATATCTTATTTAAATTTCTTATTAAAATTCTTATTGGAAAATGAAAAAGTACACAAACAGAATAACAATGCAACGCCAACAATGCAACGTCAACAATGCGACTTCAACAATGCGACTTCAACAATGCAACGTAAACAATGTAACGTCGCAACCGAGCAACAGATCGACGTAATTTCTTGAACAGAAATAGTTGGAAGGCTGAAAGGTGATATTGGGCACTTTTTATAGCAAAAAAATATCTCAAAAAATTTACAAACAATAATAATAGTGAATCAAGTCTGAAAAAAGTTTGCCGCCAGCTCGCTTTCTTGCAATGCGCTGTCTAAACCGTTAAAGATGGAACAGTATTTTGTAGTAAAGAATTGTGTAGAATAAAAAGACCTAAAAAAAACCCCCGCGGTAGCACATATCTATCTATAACAGAGAAATACTAATAAGTGTTTTTACCAGAGATAAAACTCTTCCCTCCTTCATTACCAAATTTACTTGGCGCATGTCTCTATTCGCTTGGAACGATTTCGGGAAACCATGGAAAGCCAAAATGAAAATGGCCGCACTGGGATTAGAACCCCGGTCCTCCCGAACGCGAATTCATTGGCTTGCCCCTGCGCTACTTCGCTTAGGCCGTACCATGAAAGATCGGCGGCTGCGCTTCTGTACTGCAGTAAAAATTGACATAGGCTACTTTTTACCCTGAAAAAATATATCATTCCCTCAAAAAAATTTTTTTGTAAAATTAGCGTTCAGGGTACAATGCTGCGTCAATGCTCGATATATCGATATATCTATACGTATAAATATGTCGATACTTATCGATATATCGATAAGTATCAATATAGAAATTAACTTATCTATTGATATGTAACTGAAAAATAGATCGGTCCTTGCTATATATAGTCTAACTATTATATAAATGTGAAAGTGCGTTTGTTTGTTTGTCCTTCCACGTCGCAACGCAGCAACGGATCGACGTCAATTTTTGCACAGAGATAGCTGGAGGGCCGGGAAGTGACATAGACTACTTTTTACCCCGATAAAATTTCTCATTCCCTTGGGGAAATTCTTATTGGAAAATGAAAAAGTACACAAACGCAATAACAATGCAACGTGGCAACCTAGCAACAGGTCGACGTAATTTCTTGCACAGAAATGGTTGGACGGCTGAAAGTTGATATTAACTACTATTTATCGCGAGAAAATATCAAAACATTTACTTTCGCGAGTCGGTTTACCGTACGCGGACGCGGAGCGCAAATGGTTGCGGCGGGTGGAAAGCGTCGAGAGATGGAGGGGGAAACCTTATTAAAAAAATCCTAAACAATAATTCCGTAGTCCATGCGAGCGGAACCGCGGGCACAGCTAGTTTGTATTATAAGATTCTCAGTGAAAACGCATTATTTCACAGACGCCAACGAAAGTTGCATTATTCTCGCCTTGCGTACGCAATCTTAACACCTGCACCAGTATGGCCCTTGTAACTCAGTAGTATTAACAATTAAATAATTGGCATTAGATCACAGTTTCACCAAGTTCCATTTAAGTGGTTAAGTCAGAACACTACTCTGCAATAAAATTGTTGTATTTGTACAAGGTTCTTAGGAAACTAATTCCCAAATAAACCATTGTGAGTAAATTTCACTAAACTTTAGTGTTTCAAAGCCCTGCTTACAGTCTATTTGCGTGCAAATTGTGTATTCTTCGACTATATGTAAAATTACCATTTTCATTGGTCTGGCCACTTTATTCATGTTTTCGGAGTGGTATTTGTTCAACATAAGCAATACTCAGAAGGTTTAACACGTATTAATCATACGCAAAGTATATCAAAAGTAAACGTTTAATAATTTTACTTGCAAAGTGCTGGTGTTAAAGCTTATTTAGTAACAAAGCTGTCGGAGAAATTCCTTTACAGAAGGCACACATTATCAATGGCAATGCCATCTCAAACGCCAAATCATGAACCAAATTACAGTGTGCTACTGCCAGAGTTTTCAACGGGTTACCTATAGGCGTGACAAAATTAGGGACGTATAATGGTATCAATCGCGGAAAATTGTAACAAAATTCTACTTCTCAGATATCATCACTTTTAATATAATGTACACACGCGTTTAAAACTTCTGGTGTAAAACATCATCACTGCGTGATATGGACAGATGTTTTATGCTGTTGTGCGTACAGAATGAGTATATTATACCATCAAATATTTATTGTTAACAAAGCATCTTTGTATTTCAGCGTACCAACATTTTTGACCCCCTTAGCAAGCAAAGGAAAATTTTTGCATTTTTTCTCGTGGTATAAAAATTGAAATTCCTTTACAGTTTTGTGAAAAACTGTCATCAGCTATTCATGGTTAAGTGAGCACTTTTTGAAGCCCTCTCATTTGGAATAATGGTCAATAAATATGTTTTATTGTAGCGTTAGATGTTAATTTTCGAGTCCGGTGAAATGTGTACACTGTGTTTATTACGTACATGGCAATATTTATTTTAAAAAGTGGTGGAAGGGTAAAAATGGCTGATAGTAAAAAAGTAACTAGGGCCTCAAAAGTGCTCACTTTACGGTTAACAGCCTATACGTAAACTAACTGACGCTAACACGTTGATTTGATGGTTAAATTAACGATCAAAATATTGTTCGAGAAGAATTATAATGTTAACATTATTTCTGTGCCGTGGTGACGTTGAGAAATGCGAATGATGAAATGTTCCCTTCAGAAAACAGTGTACCATGTCACCCAACGCAAGCGTTTCAATGACAAACTATAAATCGACGTTTTCTTTATAAATGTTTTCTTATCTTCTAGTCTAGACCAGTTGTGGATATCGCTCGCATTACAAACGTTTACACTAAGCAAACTACGCAGGTTATATTTGTTTACACTCCACTTCGACTTTTTTTTTCGAAATTTCGCGCCATAGAGTAGCCCGCCGATGGGGCCGGCTCCAACCGGGGGAGACAGTTCTTAAGAGAGATTGTCGAACGACCACCAATATGGCTGCCGTGGAGCACAGTGTGATACTAATTTACATTTTATTGATTACGTCGACAAATTAAAAGTTACGTAGAAATTATAAAATTGCAAATTACCGATGGACAAACTTTTATTGAAAGAGAGACGTGCTCTAGCAGTGGTTGCCGCGAATCTAGTTCATTCGAATAAAAAAAAACTCTTAGGACACAAGAAGTCCCATCAATTGAGGTCCCTACTGGAGTATTTGACTCACGCTTTAACAGTTCGTCGTCTATGTTGAACTTGCAGCCCACTAGAAATTACATGCGTGCGGCAAAAATCACGGTGACGTAGTACAAAATATGTACTTGCTGACCGCAAATATAATTTAAAAAAAAAACTACGTCACTCGCGAACTCTTTCAAAACGAGCTATCAGCTTCATTCTTCAAAAATTGGCAGANACTTTTTATCCCGAGAAAATATCTTATTTAAATTTCTTATTAAAATTCTTATTAGAAAATGAAAAAGTACACAAACAGAATAACAATGCAACGTCAACAATGCAACGTCAAAAATGTAACGTCGCAACCGAGCAACAGATCGACGTAATTTCTTGCACAGAAATAGTTGGAAGGCTGACAGTTGATATTGGCCACTTTTTATCGCGAGAAAATATCAAAACATTTACTTTCGCGAGTCAGTTTACCGTACGCGGACGTGGAGAGCAATGGTGGCGGCGGGTGGAAAGCGTCGAGGGAGGGTGGGGGGAGGAGGAGACCTTATTTAAAAAATCCTAAACAATAATTCCGTAGTCCATGCGAGCGGAGCCGCGGGCACAGCTAGTTTGTATTATAAGATTCTCAGTGAAAACGCATTATTTCACAGACGCCAACGAAAGTTGCATTATTCTCGCCTTGCGTACGCAATCTGGACGCCTGCACCAGTATGGCCCTCGTAACTCAGTAGTATTAACAATTAAATAATTGGCATTTGATCACAGTTTCACCAAGTTCCATTCAAGCGTTTAAGTAAGAACACTACTCTGCAATAAAATTGTTGTATTTGTACAAGGAATTCTTAGGAAACTAATCCCCAAATATACCATTGTGAGTAAATTTCACTAAAACTTTAGTGTTTCAAAGCCCTGCATACGGTTTGCTTGCCTGCAAATGGTGTATTCTTCGACTATATGTACAATTGCCATTTTCATTTGCCTGGCCACTTTATTCATGTGTCCTTCAAGTAAAACGGTGAAATGATTAGAAAAGTAAATATTTTACGGATTTTTTTAAGTTTTACACGTCTGTGTACTAACAGAAAGCAAAAGAAATAATTTCGGCATTTAGAAATGTGTACCTAACATTTTTAATTCAACGTTAATAGACATGGGACTATTTCTCTCCGTTGTTACCAACATAACTGGGGTATCATGCTACTCAGTGTGCCCGTTCATATATGCAGGAAGGGACAGTGACATTTTTCAAACTTTTTTATACAGACGCCATTGCAGATATTTGTTTCTAGCCTAACCTAATATAATTTGCATTGAACTTAGGCTACGTCATAAAAATATTGGAACCAAAATTTTACGTCAAATTTTACACGTTTTTCGGAGTGGTATTGGTTCAA
The DNA here is from genome assembly GCA_002778355.1 of Clitarchus hookeri. Classification (NCBI taxonomy): domain Eukaryota; kingdom Metazoa; phylum Arthropoda; class Insecta; order Phasmatodea; family Phasmatidae; genus Clitarchus; species Clitarchus hookeri. The sequence goes on along the minus strand of NQII01000960.1, from coordinate 578,127 downwards.
CATAAGCAATGCTCAGAAGGTGTAACACGTATTAATCATACGAAAAGTATATCGAAAGGTAAACGTTTAATAATTTTACTTGCAAAGTGCTGGTGTTAAAGCTTATTTAGTAACAAAGCTGTCGGAGAAATTCCTTTACAGAAGGCACACATTATCAATGGCAATGCCATCTCAAACGCCAAATCATGAACCAAATTACAGTGTGCTACTGCCAGAGTTTTCAACGGGTTACCTATAGGCGTGACAAGATTAGGAACGTATAATGGTATCGATCGCGGAAAATTGTAACAAAATTCTACTTCTCAGGTATCATCACTTTTAATATAATGTACACACACGTTTCAAACTTCTGGTGTAAAACGTCATCACTGCGTGATATGAACAGATGTTTTATGCTGTTGTGCGTACAGAATGAGTATATTATACCACCAAATATTTATTGTTAACAAAGCATTTTTGTATTTCAGCGTACCAACATTTTTGACCCCCTTAGCAAGCAAAGGAAAATTTTTGCATTCTTTCTCGTGGTAAAAAAATTGAAATTCCTTTACAGTTTTGTGAAAAACTGTCATCAGCGCAATATATAGGCTATTCATGGTAAAGTGAGCACTTTTTGAAGCCCTCTCATTTGGAATAATGGTCAATAAATATGTTTTATTGTAGCGTTAGATGTTAATTTTCGAGTCCGGTGAAATGTGTACACTGTGTTTATTACGTACATGGCAATATTTATTTTAAAAAGTGGTGGAAGGGTAAAAATGGTTGATAGTAAAAAAGTAACTAGGGCCTCAAAAGTGCTCACTTTACGGTTAACAGCCTATATCTAAACTAACTGACGCTAACACGTTGAGTTGATGGTTAAATTAACGATCAAAATATTGTTCGAGAAGAATTATAATGTTAACATTATTTCTGTGCCGTGGTGACGTTGAGAAATGCGAATGATGAAATGTTCCCTTCAGAAGTTATCATAGGTAAGAAAACAGTGTACCATGTCACCCAACGCAAGCGTTTCAATGACAAACTATAAATCGACGTTTTCTTTATAAATGTTTTCTTATCTTCTAGTCTAGACCAGTTGTGGATATCGCTCGCATTACAAACGTTTACACTAAGCAAACTACGCAGGTTATATTTGTTTACACTCCACTTCGACTTTTTTTTTCGAAATTTCGCGCCATAGAGTAGCCCGCCGATGGGGCCGGCTCCAACCGGGGGAGACAGTTCTTAAGAGAGATTGTCGAACGACCACCGATATGGCTGCCGTGGAGCACAGTGTGATACTAATTTACATTTGATTGATTACGTCGACAAATTAAAAGTTACGTAGAAATTATAAAATTGCAAATTACCGATGGACAAACTTTTATTGAAAGAGAGACGTGCTCTAGCAGTGGTTGCCGCGAATCTAGTTCATTCGAATAAAAAAACAAAACTCTTAGGACACAAGAAGTCCCATCAATTGAGGTGCCTACTGGAGTATTTGACTCACGCTTTAACAGTTCGTCGTCTATGTTGAACTTGCAGCCCACTAGAAAGTACATGCATGCGGCCAAAATCACGGTGACGTAGTACAAAATATGTACTTGCTGACCGCAAATATAATTTAAAAAAAAAACTACGTCACTCGCGAACTCTTTCAAAACGAGCTATCAGCTTCATTCTTCAAAAATTGGCAGAGTAAAGTTAATCTTGTGTCACTCCGCACGGATTTGACACGTACATCTCCACCACGGAAACTAAAATCCTATTTTAAGGTAGTACCAGTTTAAAAGTAATCTGGAAGCATCCAAACAGGAAATAGTTGCAGTTAACTGGTGGATAGCACGGCTACGAGGAAGTCACTCTGCTATTGAAAACACAGCAACATCGATAAGTAAGCACAGATAACCACAAAAATATACGTTCTTCAGGCTCGGGCACCACTGACGAGCGATGACTGCTAACGGCCTTAATAGCCTTACGCTGGAGAAGACCCAAATGCGGACCTTCTCGTCGATAAGTTCATGGTCGTCGTAAGTGTTCGTATCACTGCACTGTAGAAACGGCACGCGAATAAACTGTTTTCGAGACTGAGCGACGTAATCTGGTTTTTAATGATGTAAGGTGCAGTAAGAACGTACGATTTACTGAAAACCTGTACTCCACCAGTATAAAAATGCAGGAGCCTCATCCATCCCTAAAGTTACCCGTTCTGAGTCCCTAGTGTATTTCCGTGTCGCCAATAGAAATTTAGACAGGAAAAACAATCATTAACTTTATATTTTAACGATAAAAGTTTCACGAAGACCCCGTAACTGGTACAAGTATATTTATGTCATGAAATTACTATGAATGATAGAATTTCTTAAAGCAGCAAATATGTATACTTTAATCGACAAACGCCAGTGATACTGATATTGAAATAAATCATATCAACTAGATTTCTTCATTGCGACTACAATTATATGCGCGCCTTTACTTCGGACTCGAAGAAAAATTTATAACAAGTGATATCGACTGGGACTAATAAAATAATTGGAAACTATATTAGTTACGAGTTCAAAGTTTCGGTTTCGTAGAATACATTTTACGTGTAGCTCAAGATAAAAGTTTTTCTGACCCATTCCTTACATCGACGTAAATTAATTCAATCCAAAAATCTTCCTTTCTTTAAGCGTTAATTAAAACCAATCAAAAATAAAAAGAGAATTCTTTAAACATGCGCCTTTATCCTTTCTTTTTTTAATGAGAAAGAAGATACAGATTTTTGTGTTGTGCGCATGCTCCCAACATCGCCTGAAGAATTGTCATTACAACTGTCAAATTCACCTTGTTTCAACAACGATGGGGCATTCGTTTGCATTTGGTTTTAACCTAAAACCTGCTCTCTTAAGAAAAACAACGACACTTGAATTATCTGGGACTTTGGGACTTGCGTTACATTTTAGTTCAGACTAATGCACTAGCATATCAGAGCACTTATTAAGTATAAAGAGTGTTGAAACAACGCGGTTTTAACAGTTGCACAGAAATGGGCAAACAAATGGAAAACCATCAAAATGCCTTTGTTGTACTTATTTCCGTAGGGTCCGTATTTTATTTCCTTTCCTGATTCGCACTTAGTTAATTTGTTGCGCACTCTTTGCTCAGCCGTAAAAGGTAGGTGCAATATAACCAGAGATAATTGCGTCACGAAAATAAAATTCACCATCCCACATTCAGAAATGAAACGATTTATAGTGATGGAAAATACATTGCCTTGGGCGCCTCAGAACACGCTATTTTATTTAGTTACTGCCAAACATCTCGCCGACGGCGAGGCCATTAAAATACAAACCAGACACCCGGACACAATCAGCAGCGGGAAAAAAGAATAGGTCATGGCCCTTCTAAGGCACTACCCCAGCATTCACCTGGAGTGACTTACTCCAAAATTTGTGAAGTCTGTAAATAAAAAGTTTCCCATTTGAAAAATTTCGCATGGTTCCATGTTTAGAAACACGTGCAAGAATGACAGGATCAGTTTTTAGAAAGCAAATGTACGGTACCGGCAAGTAAACTGTTTTATAAAACTAGAAGCGAGAGAAGCGGAAGCCAATTGCCAAATTTTTACTTACAACTATCAATGTGTAAAACATTTCTTTGAATGTTTTGAATCTGGCGATATAACGCATTGGTAACGTAATAAACTTTGGTTCAGGAGTATAATTACTCGTCCAGCCATCCTGATTTATGTTTTCCACAGTTTGACTAAATTATGTAACTTTGCAGAATTTTATAGAAATACGAAAGAAAAACTTTTTTCGCTATCCAGCGCTTTTAAGGATATACATGAAGGTCTTTAGCTTGAGTTCGTTTCGCGTTCAAGGTAGTTCAGTGTCGAATGAAAAGCAGATGTTAACGATATGTGGCACATGTGTTCACGCTGGGAAGTAGTGTATACCTGTTGAGAGGGGCCCCGACAATTCCTCTCTCTTTGCCTTTTACAATATTTGTCAATAATGGACATTCAGGCTCTATAATGATCACAATCAGCACGATTAACACGTTCTGTAGTCACCATTCGTTCTTCTGGAGCAGTAAATCAACTCTTTTAAGGAACGGGGCAAGTTTTGGCTGCGTTTTACACGAAAACGACGAGTCCTGAGAAATTGCAACAAGAGGGCATTTTTTGCTAACTAGGCCATACTTTTTAATAAACCATCATCAAACGTTCATAAATCCTGGCGGTAAAAAAATAAGTTGTATGAAATAAGAGGGTGGCCACCCCTCTTTCTTATTTTTTTATTGCGGGTGGAGATATTAATGAGAGTCTGCTCTTAGGTTGAAAATCCCGATAATATAAAAATATTTTCGGAGAACTGTAATTTAATTTCACTTCGTTTCCGATATTTTGCAAAAATACAGTTTGAAAACCCGATTTTCAAGGTCTTGTATCCCCCTTAACACCCAGTTGAGGTATAAAGTGTCCCATATATTTCCCACTTGATTTTGAATCGGAAATCACCTCCCTAAGTTTGTCTGTCTAATTCAGCACCAACCTGTATACATAAGTAGCATACGCTGTTCTGAAAGTTGTCTACTTCAAAATTAAAAGTAATAACGATAAAAAGAAACTAGGTTCGAGATCACATACCTACTTCACGCTACGTAAAACTACATCCAACCCGGCCCATAACAATTAGGCTTACTTCGTCGATCAAAGAGGTTGTAGTATTTGCTTGAAAATGAAACTTTGACAAATAACGTTCCTAATGCTTCTAAACATTTATGAACATTTGATTCCAGGGTGGTATATGTTGTTCACGGGAAACTCAGCACTTCTGAAAGTTTTGATTAAGATCTACGTATATGAGCATTGTGGATTATTCCAACATTTACAAAATTAACATTGCCATGGACATCACTTTATTCATGCCCCGGTCAAGTGAAACTGTGAAATTATTAGAAAAGTATATATTTTACAAATTTGCTTATTCTTACACTTAGAGGCATTAAAAACAGAAAGCAAAAAAAAATTATTTTTTATTCACACCTAACAATTTTAATTCAACGTTAAGTCATGGGACTATTTTCCTTTCATTGTTATCGACTTTACTGGGCGTATGCCACTGAGTGCGTCCGTTTAAAATACATGCAAGTAGAGACAGTGGCATTTTCAAGTTTTATTCCAAAAATGCTCTCTTTATCGTGACAGCCTTTAACAATTCTAGTTACGAAACCCTTGTAAATTTCACTCATCGACTTCACAGTGAAATGCCACGCCTCTGAAAGAATTGAGACACGTATTATTATTATTATTATTTTCTGACTGCACACTTTATTGCGCCGATGTTGTGTACGTTTCGACCAGGCAACGTCTACCGAAGCTTCCGTCACCGCTCACGACTGCGGGAGGCAACAAGAACCTACGACATGAAATAAAAAGACTCGGCTCGTAAAATATGGCAGTTATTACGCCGAAGGTCGGTTTATCTTGGCGGAAAAACTTAATCATGGAACATTACCGTTCCAGTTTCTAGCTGTAAACACGCCTGCAGGCACGCGCCTCGGCCGTTGTTTCACGGGCTTATGTCGACTGCGCAAAGGCAGAGGTAGGTAGCAGTTTCCCACGGGAGCTGGACAGACGAACCTTTATTATTTTATAAATTCATCATATCATATTCCGGCACTACCCGATATTACTCGAATGATTTGAAAGTTGTTATTATTGCGGTTTTCGCTTATTGAACAAACATTGAATTCTCTAATTTTTTCCTAGTTAAATACTTAAAAAATTTATATATAGAAGTACAAAAATTACATTTGAAGTATTGCCATTGACGCATACATGTTACTTTAACACATTATAATTTTATTTTAAATCAAATATTACTTTGGTTTTGTAACATAATTAAACTGTTGCTGCTCGGAATCCGCTAACCTCCCCTTNAAAATCTTCCGGTCAACCACCTGATTCCTGTAACCAGCTTGGTGACTCATTCGTCAGTAAGGCGGGGAGCCCAGAATGGGATGGCACAGTGGCAGAGGTGGGCACGCCAAGTTGAAAGAACTCACTTTTGAGTGGCGACTACACTGTAAAAAAATTGTTGTAACTGAAACTGGCAATTTCTTGTATAATTACAGAATGTTGTTGGTTCGCAAAGCTATGTTTTGTAAATCTACAGCGTTTTGTTCATTTGAAAGAATAGAATTTGTGTGAATAACGAGATAAGTTTGTGTTGTTACAAAGACATAGTAAGCAGCCGCGTGTCACTCATCACGTGTGGGAATGCCGCATATCCCGAGAATAGCCCACCAGGCTCGAGGAGGGTTGCACTTTTAAACAGTATAACATTTTGAAGAATGTTGTTGCAGAATATTAAAGCTGCAAATTGTATTATGACTAATATAAAACATTTTATAGTTCTTAGTTTCGTAGTTGTTAGAAGTATTTTAAAATTCGTCCATAAAAGTATATGAACAACGGGTTAAGGGCTTCAATTTTAGATAATGGATTACAGTAAACCAAGTAATGGATTTCATCTTAAATTATTTTCTCGACTATCATAATTGCACAAAACAACATAAGTATTGGAGAATATTGATATTAAAAGTCACTATAATATGTATGTATGTATATATAACATCACAATAAAATTTTAGTAAGCGGAGCTAAAATATTTTTGTATGAAAACAAATTTTTGTAAATTTATAAAATATCATGTAAACGTGTTGTATTTGTACATTTAAGAGCAACAGCTGTACTGGTGTAGTAACAATTCTTTCAGAAATACTGATCCTCAGTAAACTGCTGATACCATCTCAGAAGTTTACATTAAGATGTTTGCTAAAGTTCAATGAGTCATGACTTCCGAGAAACCACTTATGGAGAGAACTACTTCCTTCCTTGGACGACAGGGCAGAGCCCATTTTGACTGGTTTGAAGAAAATAATGTGTTTCCCCAAGTTACGGGTTTGCAACATTAATTTTGTAACAGTATAAGCCAGGTTTTGTAAAACTATGTTATTTTAGTTGCAATAGTACAACTATGTACGCTTATTTGAGATGTTTTAAGAAGTGTTCAGAATTATTTCTTAACACATATTTTGTATTCGATAATGTTTCAATAGACAGATAAATATAAAAAGTATGTAGCAAAATACGAGTACACTCGCATGATTTCACATGGCTTCCTTTGAATAAAAGATAACAAGTTTCAAAAATAAGCAACAGAATGCAGGGATAAAGAAAATAAACACTCTCTGAGATATTCAACAACTGTCGACTGCATTAATTTTCTCATATGTATACAGAGCTGCCTCTTTTTTTTTTACGTGGAACTAACATACTCCTTGTAATTAAGTATAAAACTAATTGGGCCTACAGTTCCACCGCGATCTCAGTAAAAAACTTGCTGTTCTCTTTTGAAGGTGAAATGCCGCATATTAACACGAGATTAAATTATCTACCGGACTTATAACATATTAAATTATAAAACTATGTAAGGATGCATCCGTGGCGTAGTGGTTAGTGTACTTTCAGAAAGTCGGAGGGAGGCCTTTCTCGACTTTTGAGAAATCTCTCTATGGCAGGTATAGACTCAGCCTTTACCCCACTGAAGGCAAGTTTACCTGTGATCACCTAGGCAAAGAGTTTTTAAGTACACAGACTTGAAACAGCCGCTTGTAGCACGCCAGCAAAATGGCGGCTCTGGCCAGCAATAAACACACTCCAAGCCCGAATCAGTGATATCAGTCAGTGAAATAACATTCACCGAAAGTCAGTTTATAAGCTACTGCTGATTGGTGAATCAAGCAAATGAACTGAAATAAAAGACGTATAGCAGTGAAATTCTTGGCATTCAGTGGAAATCACAAACAAATCAGTGAAATTCAGCAACTATATTAATTAGTTATCTGGCACGTATTATAATCAGTGCCAGATAATAATAAAATTATCAGTCACGCATTTTTCACTGCTTTCACTGATTTGCCTCAATTCTCACTGTTTCAAGTTTAGAATGCAGGGACGCCGTACGCCAATCNTTTTTCACTGCTTTCACTGATTTGCCTCAATTCTCACTGTTTCAAGTTTAGAATGCAGGGACGCCGTACGCCAATCAACGCGTGGTAATCTACTCGCCAGTCGGCAGCCTAACCAACAGAACACCTTATCGCAGCATGCAGTAGCCAATCAGACACGTGGCCTGTTACCAGAGCCTCATGCAGCCAATCAGAGAATGAGTACGCCCACATCAGAGGAAACGCCACGCAATTTCGTGTCGGTGTAGTTGTCTACTCTTGTGACTGACCGTCCTAATGTTGAAGACCTTAGGATAAAGTTTGAAGAGGAACATGGGCCTCTAAACCTCCGGGACATGCTCACTGACAAAATANTGTTGAAGACCTTAGGATAAAGTTTGAAGAGGAACATGGGCCTCTAAACCTCCGGGACATGCTCACTGACAAAATACTGGCAGCTGAGGTGCTTAGGTACCTCACGCTAATAGGGAAACGAAATAAGGAATTTGATGTCTGGTGGCTCAGTCGCAGTCTGAGCGGGGACATAGTGGACTCGGACGATCTGAATGACACAAATACTCAAAATGGGTGAACACCGACACCTGCTTCCAGTGGTAGTCCTAAGAGATCAAAACAACGAAAACATACCAAATAAGGAACTACCAATCTTGACTCCAATTGTATTAGAGACGCAACCCTCTGTTGTGTCCCAGTCACAATTACCAGTGTCCAGGTATATTATGAGAGTTGTAGACCTGGAAGCAATACACGAACAGTGAGCAGAGCAGACAAGAGCACCAGATGACGGATGGCCGTGTTCTTGGAACCCGGTCCTCTATGTGCGAGAGTGGTTCGCTCATATTTCAAGGAATATGAGAAAATTAATGCGGGACCAGCGAAGGAGAGCAGTCTGCACCCTGAGAAGAACAAGGGTACAGGAAGCGGGTGACCAACAGGAGAGAGACAAGGAAGGAGCCGTGGAGACATGGTTGGACAGAGAGGTCTCACTTCTTAAAACAAAGGTAAGGAGGAACGAGATGGCACCCCTTGCTGACAGAACTGTGACAATACAGTGGCCCTCCAATAGAAATACATTGGATGTGGCAGTGCTGACCTGGTCCATGGGAGCGAACCCTAAAGAACCCTGGAAACTCTATGACGAAGTCATTAGAGGAGCCCAGGTATCTCGACTNGGTCCATGGGAGCGAACCCTAAAGAACCCTGGAAACTCTATGACGAAGTCATTAGAGGAGCCCAGGTATCTCGACTTGAGGAGGACCTATCTTGATGGCTGATATTGCTCTGCTCGTTAGAACTATGGAAGGGGGAGACAGGATCCTTTTCCCTCACATGGAGTGCGTGGACAGACTCACAGTTGCCCATGTGGGTCTGCCCACAAACAGGGAAGCACTCCTATGCTTTCTTAGGGAGTACCTTTGGCATAGGGGGGAAAGGTTCGACACTGACATAGTCTATAAGGATGCCATTCGCACATACGGCAGGCGTACCTTTGACTATATTAAGCCCTTCATGGGGTATACTGTGATCAGGTATTAGTCCTCCAAATTCGAGCGGCTTCCTAACAAATAGCGGATGTGACAAACCTGGACTGACAACATTTCCTGTATAAGATTATGTTCTTGTTCCAGGAACCCAGATAACGACCAGAGAGATGGCCCCGGAATACACAATTGGAAAACGGCGCGAGTGAAGCTCCCACGAATCGGCGAGACACCAGTGGTCTAAGACAGCATGGTAGTGAATGTATGAGATGTCGATAGGAAGGGTCTGACTTGCCAGACTGAGATCCCGACGACGCCCAGGCACGCGCTGCTTGGCGCTACAGCTGCTGTTGCCCTGGGAAACTCTCCCTTTCTCTGCCACGAGGATCGTACCACCTCAAGACAGGTAGAACAAGATCAGGAAAGATTGAGGGAAAGAAGACGGAAGTGAATGATGGGCGGTGGCTTGAGAATCACGACGAGGCCCATGGCATATTCGCACTTGGCGCTACAGCTGTGCAACCCTGGGAAACTCTTCTCGCTCGTCTGGATACCGGTCATGACCTTCTTCCTACCGACATCCGTGAATGTGACGGCTCTGAAAGACTGCAGTGTGGTACCTTCTGCCTCTTGCACTCGGAGGGCGAGGAGGAAGGGAACGATACTGGATACCAGTCGTCCCCTGAATCTAAGTCCTACCCACACATAAGCGAACTGGGCAGCATTTTATGTTACTGGGAATACTGTCATGCTTAGTATTTTTTCAAGTGAAAGAAGGCAGAAGCGCGGATCGCGGTAGGTGTGAGTGTAGTGTAGTTTTGTGTGTTAAATTATTTTCGGACAGTATAATGGTTACAAAATTGCAAAGTTCCCGGTGGTATCCTGTGAATAAAAAGAGCCTAGTTAGCTTTTGTTTGTGGGGGATAACGACAACTAGAAAGACAGCGCTCCAGGGTATAGCCTTTTAATAGGTATCGACCACATGGAGGGGAGGTTTGGTGAGGCCAGCGCCGGTTCCACCGGGAACTTCGTCTACTCTTGTGATGTTTTCTCGGGATACTGCCCGGAACGGTGCCTCCCCGAACTAAACCCCCTTAAGAAGTGGTGATTTAAGGTAATCAACCGAGTGCATGGTGACTGAGATGAGGGTTTATTCATTGATGAAAACAGTACTGCCTCTGGATTGCAGGTATAGAGCCTGAAGAGGGTAGAGCGGCACTGTGCTCCCCGCCTCTGCGTGGCCGGGTGGAGAAACTGACTCTGAGGTCATTAGTCCACCGAACCTGTGCCAGTAGGTTTGTGTGTGGTCATCATCCTCTCGAAGATTCCTCACATGGCTAAGAGGGGGCAAAGAAGAACAGTGCTGGCCTTGGGCCTTGGCCCTTCGCCTAGGAAGTTGAGTCCTCCCGAACTAGTAGTGTGGACAGAGTGGACTGTATGTGTTATTTGAACTGTAGTGTCTATAACTTTTGAACTGTTATATTGTGTAGTGCTAATTTGGCAGGACTTACAGTGACGTAAGTGCGCAATTGCATCTTAAACAAGCCCATTTAAACAGGTTAAGGTGTCCATGAAAGATGCTTTGCTGTTGAATGTCAAACCGAAACCCTTGAAGGAAAGGCGAAGGGAACTCAAGGGATTATTCGGCCAAGAAAATGTTCCGAAGTCAGTGGCCACGGCGGCGATGAACAGACTGATGTACCAAGATTTTAATTGGCAGCAATGTGAGATGTCCCCTAAAAAGTCCAAATGGCACCAGCAAATCTGGTACACAATAAGTGGCATAGAAAGTAGTTTGTTCAACTCCTGGATGGCAGATATATATGACTAAGAGGAGGAGGAATAAAACATACAAGGATCAGAAGGCAGAAAAGATGACCATGAATATATGAACTTTATACCAGTAGTACACCCAAGAGAACAAGATACGTCTGACTCAGAAAGTTCAGACGAAGAAGTAGAGTCACAAGTTGACCTACGTAGCAAAGAGGAAGGCTGAAGAGTTTGTAAGAATAAGACAACAAGGAAAATACGTAAGGCTTCCATACAAAAAAAAAAAGGTAGTTGGTAGTGTACACCCTACTGAAAAGGTTGAGGAAAGACCTGANGGCACCAGCAAATCTGGTACACAATAAGTGGCATAGAAAGTAGTTTGTTCAACTCCTGGATGGCAGATATATATGATTAAGAGGAGGAGGAATAAAACATACAAGGATCAGAAGGCAGAAAAGATGACCATGAATATATGAACTTTATACCAGTAGTACACCCAAGAGAACAAGATACGTCTGACTCAGAAAGTTCAGACGAAGAAGTAGCGTCACAAGTTGACATACGTAGCAAAGAGGAAGGCTGAAGAGTTTGTAAGAATAAGACAACAAGGAAAATCCGTAAGGCTTCCATACAAAAAAAAAAAGGTAGTTGGTAGTGTACACCCTACTGAAAAGGTTGAGGAAAGACCTGANACGTAAGGCTTCCATACAAAAAAAAAAAGGTAGTTGGTAGTGTACACCCTACTGAAAAGGTTGAGGAAAGACCTGAGACTAATAAAAGCTCCGAAGTGCCCAGGTCAAGGAAGCGGCTGCAGTTCATTCAGCCTGAAAATGATAGTGGGGATGGCTTATTGGACACACGGAACTTTATTTAGAATATCGAAAAAAAGTGTCTATCATACACATAATGAAGCTAAGGAATTGGTGTCCACAATGGTGGAATAGCTTCTAAGTAAAAACTCTCAAACTAACAGTACTCAGGCAAATTGGTTGGTACCAAATGTCAACCGATTACAGAGCCCGCTGGACAAAGTACTGATTGAAAATGCCGAATTAATTGGCAAGGTGCAACAAGTGGAGATCCATTGTGAGGGTACCTCCAGAGAAAAAGAGGGACAAACTGTGGTAAGAGAAATACCAGGCATTAACAGCTATGCCCAAAATGTAAAGGGCGAAGAAATAAAATTACAGCCCTTTAGGAAAATGGTGCTGGTATATCCAGACAAAGGAGGGACTACCAGTATAGAAACTAAGGACAAGATCAAGAAGAATCTTGATCCTAAGGCTTAAGGATTGCAAATCCGCAACATGTGAGGCATCAGAAATGTTGGAGTGNGATCAAGAAGAATCTTGATCCTAAGGCTTAAGGATTGCAAATCCGCAACATGTGAGGCATCAGAAATGTTGGAGTGTTCATTGAGGCTGGCAATGAGGAAACTTTAGAAAAACTAAAAAACTAGACTGCAATAAATAGTTGGGCCTACAGTTAGAGGCACAAATGAAAAGAGGCCCTAAGATGTTTGTGTACGATGTGCCTCGGTCAGAGAACGCATCCGGTCTGGTGGAAACAATATACAGACAAAATTTCCAGTCCAGAGATGGGATGTCTGTGGAAAAATTTAAGAGAAATGTGGTAAACCGTTATCGGACTGGTCGAAGGGACTCTGACAGAGTCAATGTTGTTTTAGGATGTGACCCAGAAACAAGGAATACCATCATAACGAAGGAGAGGCTTTATGTTGGCTATAAAAGTTGTCGGCTCAGGGACTAAATATCCGTGTCCTGTTGCTGTAAGTGTCAACAATGGGGACACATAAAAAAGAAATGTAAAGAGACAAAGTCCACATGCTCAAAGCGCGCTAAAAAGGGCTATGAGTATGAAAACTGCCCGAAAAAGTCAGACAGTAATTTTAAGGCAGCATGTACAAGCTGTTTAAAGAAAGGTGTTGGACATGGGCACAGGGTGGACTCCAGAGACTTTCCAGCATATCAGAAGGCTCTGTCGGTGAAACTCACCTGGATCGATTATGGACTGTAATAATATCATGCGATGTGGGCAATTAAATATGCAAAGGTTGGCGGCAGTGGTTGCAGAGCTGAACGGGATTGTGGTGGAGCAGAAGCTGGATATGGTCTTGTTTTAGGAACCATATGTGCCTTTTGACGAGGTAACAGGACTTAATGGCACAGTGTACTCCAAAGAAGTAAAACCTCAGTCTTGAGTATTGAGGACAAACCAGAACATGGATGTGATGATGATGGCCAGTATCTCTAACACACATCACATATGTGTGCAAGCAATCAAGGGAACCACCAAATGCTGGATTATGTCCTCATGCTTTCAGTTTGGGGATGAGACACAAACACATCTGGATAGATGGGAAGTGGTGATCGATGTGTTAAGGGAATAAACCCTTGGTAATTGGTGCATATGTTAATGGGAAGTCCGAGCTCTGGCATTCGCCAAACACAGATGAATCAGGCAAGACAATCAGCCAATTCATTTTAATAAATTATTTGGATATTGCAAATGTGGAAGGTGAACTGCCAACATTTGTCTCGCAGGCACATAGTATTGGAAANATTGCAAATGTGGAAGGTGAACTGCCAACATTTGTCTCGCAGGCACATAGTATTGGAAATGTACATTGACATTACTGTGGTAAATGGGAAGGCCAAATACCATATCAGCAACTGGAGAGTGCAGGAGCAAAGTGCGAGTGATCATAGACTTATAGTCTATGAAATTGGATATGGAGGAAGAAATGTTGTTTGTGTGTAAGATATAGGAAGAGAGGTACGATATGTACACCGAACAGCAGATTGGCCACAATAAGACAAAACCCTGTTGGGTAAGCTGAGAAGATGTCCTGAATTGTGGCTGGATGAAGTGGATTTAGAAGAAAGAGTAACTGCAATAACTCTAATCATCACTGAGATATGTGAGGAAAATCTCCAGAAAACAAGTCAATGGTTTCCGAACATATCATGGTGGGATATGGAATTGGANCTGAGATATGTGAGGAAAATCTCCAGAAAACAAGTCAATGGTTTCCGAACATATCATGGTGGGATATGGAATTGGAGAACGAGAGGAAGCAAGTGAGAAGAGACAGGACACGACTTCATAGAATTAAGAGTGAGGAGAGAGAACTATTCGCTNGAACGAGAGGAAGCAAGTGAGAAGAGACAGGACACGACTTCATAGAATTAAGAGTGAGGAGAGAGAACTATTCGCTCAAGAGTATAAGCGAAAGAAGCAGGCTTACTTCAACCGAGTCGAAAAAAATCAGTCATGGGCGTATTACATTACACAAGTGGGTAACGAGGATCCTTTCAGTGTGGTCTACAAGATTGTAGCTGGCAAAATGAAGAAGGCAATACCTCCACCAAGCATAAGGGTAAATGGTGAGACTTGCACTGACCTCCAGATGTCTATGTAAGTTCTGCTCCATTCACTCCTGCCTGATGACTCCCAGGAAAATGAGGGAGAGAAGCACGTCAGGAAGAGACAGCAAATGGGTGAAATTCCTGAGGAAGCTGATGCACCAATTTTTTGTATGGAAGAGCTAACATCAGTTGCGTACCAATTGAAGAATGGAAAAGCCCCAGACTATGATGGTTTGGGGGCAGAAATAATAAAAAGAAGCTTCTCAAGAACAAAACAGGAATTGCTGAANAAGCCCCAGACTATGATGGTTTGGGGGCAGAAATAATAAAAAGAAGCTTCTCAAGAACAAAACAGGAATTGCTGAATATCTACAATGACTGTCTGAAATCTGGGGTGTTTCCGATCTCATGGAAGAAGGGAAGTCTGTAGATCCTGAGAAAGGAAGGCAAGAAGGATCCTGAAGATCCAAAGTCCTACCGACCTCTTAACATTGCTTCCGGTACTTGGCAAAATCTATGATAAGCTAATAAACAGGAGACTCATAATGTCTTTGGAAACAGAACATTAAGATTTTTAAAATAAATAGTAAGTATGAATGCACTCACTCCACTACATTTAATACATTCTAAACCTACAAACCGAGTGCCATGATGATTACGGGAAAACGAAATGAAAGACGTAAAAACGGAATGAAAGACTGAATGTTCATATTACCTCGTTAAATGGTAATATAAAAGACGAAGCTTGCTTTAAAAATAATATTTTTATTGGTTTTATTCGTTTATGTGTTGTTATTTCATTTGATAAACGCTGTTTAGCTGTCATTTGATACACATTGCTTAAAGTATCCATTAGTCAAAAAACAAATCACTGAAAAACATTGAATGAAAGGTTGATTAATCAGTAGAAAATGCCTCTGACCCGATAAGTGATGGAAACCCGGCATTTTTTTTCACTTATTCATCAGTTAAATTGATTGAGGTGACCGTTGAATAAGGCAGATGCTGTTAACTGATTAAAAAAGCTAAATTCTCACTGATTCAGATTTAGAGTGCACTAAAGAAGAAGTGGCAGTCTGAACGGTATCGCATATTATTTGCTGTGAAATACGTACTTTTGGCTATTTCTCTTATACTACTGTAAACGTGCGGTCGGGATTTCAATTGAAGATGTGCACGTGAAAATGTTACATGCTGTGGCGATACCATCATGACAAAGAACAAAAATATTTATTTCTTGTGACATGATCCCTAAAATATTTAAGTGAACCGTAAACAATGCTAAAGATATGCCTTGTAAACACTAAATAGATACATTATTACGTTTTCATCCCACCAAGAATGGTTGGTATCTGAAACTCTATTGGTGTCTATTTTTGGTGTTCAATCTTTCTGTTCAGTTCTGTACCTAATACAAAAAATAATAACTAAGTAAACTGTGGCTACTATGGCGCACAAGACTGGGAAAACATCTACTTGACCGCCATGTTCGAGACGCACGAGTTGGACGTTAGTTGCACAAGTTAACGCCTGAACTCAGGTCGTGCTTCAACTGAAACAGCATAGAGATAGCACACTAGCAGAAAAGGAACGGAGATAACGGGAACTTACAAGCTAGGAGGTCGCAACTCTCAACTAGAACAGAAAGGTATGCCTGCTGAATTTCTCGGTACAGTCACGTCAGAACAGTGTAAATCTAAATCGCTGATCTGAATAAGAGACCCAGTCATGATAAATGTATTNCTGAATAAGAGACCCAGTCATGATAAATGTATTTAGTTTTGCGAATTAGTGAAATACATTAAGGCACCTCCTACCTAGCATCTGAATTATTTTGCAGAGTTTTCGAAATCAACGATTTTATATAAAATTATTTAACGTATTCCCGCTGTGTTTTGTCTAGGACAACTAAGAAATTATGATTCTAAGATACTGTACGTGTTATAAATACTACGCTGCATTTATATGGNACTATAACAGAAAGGTATGCCTGCTGAATTTCTCGGTACAGTCACGTCAGAACAGTGTAAATCTAAATCGCTGATCAGAATAAGAGACCCAGTCATGATAAATGTATTTAGTTTTGCGAATTAGTGAAATACATTAAGGCACCTCCTACCTAGCATCTGAATTATTTTGCAGGGTTTTCGAAATCAACGATTTTATATAAAATTATTTAACGTATTCCCGCTGTGCTTTGTCTAGGACAACTAAGAAATTATGATTCTAAGATACTGTACGTGTTATAAATACTACGCTGCATTTATATGGNTTTTGTCTAGGACAACTAAGAAATTATGATTCTAAGATACTGTACGTGTTATAAATACTACGCTGCATTTATATGGTATTTCAACCAACATAACATAAAAACAGAAAATATGACATAGACGTATTTGAAAAAGATGATATACTAACCAGCTACAAGCAAAACTAAGATAGAGGGATAAACTGAATTTTGCAATTGTGCTAAAGGCTTTCAACCAGCACAATGATAGGAGGGCAACTTTTTTTAAAATATCATTCACAACACGCTGCACGATGAGAACGCAGCACGCCAGTTCAATACCTTATGTACAAAGGCCTTCTAAATCACCTTTATCGATCCATCGATACTGTACCTCCTCATACACATGGGCGCGGACACAGCCCGGTAGAGAACACAATCTGCTGATTCGCAAAATTTCGTAGAAGCGAAATTGCGTGAAATGTGATTATTTTTAATAATATAATTCCGCTGTTATGTATTACTTACGCAAGATATTCCTGAGCAGGGGCTATTTATGGCACACGTGTAGGAAGCAGCGGGCAGAGCAAATTAGTGAAGTTAAAGACAAAGTGTTACCAAGAATATAAGAGAAAACTGAAAACATTGAACACGTCATTTTCAGATCGTTAAACTGTGGTTTTTTTTTTCTTTTACGAATTTTTTTTGGAAACCAGTTGCCAAAAAATGTTCTGTATGGTTACGAAAATTGAGTGAGTGAAGAGATTTGGGNCGAATTTTTTTTGGAAACCAGTTGCCAAAAAATGTTCTGTATGGTTACGAAAATTGAGTGAGTGAAGAGATTTGGGCGACTCTTACCAGTGAGGTTTTGAGAGCCGAAGATTAAAAATTTGATGGGAAGATTGATGAAAAAAACAACGCTATTCAAGCATCAGGCAGGCAGCCCGGTTAAACAAGGCAGCACTAAGGTCGACGCGAACATATGTGTCAGAAGCTTTATGGTTCCTATGCGTAATGTGTAACGTATTTAACTGGAACCCTTTTCATTGTGCTGTATGCAACCGTGGTAAAATGTAGAAATGGATATATAATTTTATCATTTAGTAATAAAGATAAGTAAACCTATACGCTTAACGTTTTGGTTTGGCCAGTTTTAATTTTAGTAGAAAAAATTTTCTTACATTAGAATATAATAACTGATATTTATATAAATAAATGTTACGTTTTCTTCCGTGCAATTCGTAACCAGATCCCACAGCAAAATGTTCGTCCCAGTAGGTACGAATTCCTGGAGCTCTGTACGCCTCTCCATGCCGTGATTCACTAGCCATTCAAACGTCGTTACACAGGTGACGTCATGTCCACGTGCAGAATTTATGCCGTGTCCCTTGCTCATCGTTGCCGTATACTTAGTAGTATACTAACCACACGGTGGGTGCTTGTTTAAGCAGCGTTTACCAAAAGACCGAGAGAGAACGCACTAACCACTAGCGGCCGGTATGATTGGCTACTGTAGGCTGCAAAACGTTCCCTATTGGCGAACGGCATTTCATTATGTTGCCAGAGTTCGCTGTATAAGCGGATGTTTCACATTTGTATTTTTAGGTATATTATTAATACCTAGTGCAATGGTGGGCAAGCGTCCGCTCCTTATGAGCCCATTATTAGTCGCTGCTAATAGTTACAAAAAGTCAACAGTTGCTACTGAACAAAGGATACCTAACAACAACACAGAAACGACTCTACCGTGTGCATCGCCAGTTCATCCAGAACGCACCAGCACAAAGGTTTAACATGCTAGCAATATGGCGGAACATCATTCTCCAATCACTACAAGAAGACGATCTTTCCTGACGGTACCCATAGCAGCAGGGAATCTTTCACGTTACGCAGTAACTACACAACGCCACGCCTTTTTGTGTATCTTTACTTGCATTTTCCGTAATTGAACTAAGGTATTCAAGTGCGAAACCAAGGCGAAAACACACGTAACCGTGAGAAGACAGTGAATATACGCTCAGCGCATTGCCATCCATCACGTAAAGAAGTCTTCGGAAACTCCACGTGCGTCTACCCCACACGCAAAGATGAATGACAGTCGCGTGTGACTTGCCATTAAACTTATAGGCCGTTAACGGTAAAGTGAGCACTTTTGAAAGCCCTCTCATTTGGAATACTAGTCATTAAATATATTTTATTTCAGCCTTAGACGTAACTTCCGAGTGCGGTGGAATTTACACACTGTGTTCATTACTTGCATGGCAATATTTATTTTAAATGGCTGAAAGGGAAAAGTAACTAGGACCTCAAAAGTGCTCACTTTACCGTGAACAGCCTATACGTGTCCAACTACACCTAATTAGGCAAAAGTATTCTAGCCGCTCAACCCCTGTAGGTGGCGAATAGCACCCCAGAAAACTAACGAGTCCATAGAGCAGCGAGGAAGACTACACGATACCACATAAGGTCTGTTCGCTGTTTCTCAACACTTTTTGGATCAAACCTTTGTAATATCACTCGATGTCTGACGTATTTGGTTGTTTCCTAAATATGTCACGTATCACAAGCGTTTTATACTTTTGTCAACATAAAAGTAATTTAGTTTTGGTGAAATTAAACATGCACCTATAATTTAACAATATATTATATTATTTAGTTTATAATTAATATGAAAATAAACTGAGATAAAATAGGTGTTTTCGTAATGCCTAGTAAGAAATAGTTCTCATGCAAAAAAAAACTGAGTGCGCATGAATGCGGTGCGTTGTCCCATTGGTGTAATTTTCTAGGTTAGGTTAAGCTTTGCTTGCATCAGGCAGAGGAATAACCTGAAAGCAGAACATCAGGAGGGCTTCAGAAAATTTGAAAGTAAATATGAATGGACTATAACTACGATTCCTCATCACTACTGTGTTGTTATGTAACCCTTATATTTCGTGAACGAAAAATATTTCCGCTGCACAGAAGCGCACGCGATATATGCGTACGTGACGGTTGAAAGTTTTGGCTGCGCATCTCTTATAGGCAATGGGAAACCAGTGCAGATAAACCAAGAACAAGCAATCTTGGAACAAAATTAAAAAATTAAAAGTGATAAAGAAAGAGTGAGTGAGAAACGTTTGTACAATAGTTTTCGACGNGTTGCGCATCTCTTGTAGGCAATGGGAAACCAGTGCAGATAAACCAAGAACAAGCAATCTTGGAACAAAATTAAAAATTAAAAGTAATAAAGAAAGAGTGAGTGAGAAACGTTTGTACAATAGTTTTCGACGGTACTACGGAATAAAATATTCGAAATAAATCCGTAGCAAAAGTTTAATCCAAATTATGTAAAATGCCTAAATATTTTCAACAGAAATNATCCGTAGCAAAAGTTTAATCCAAATTATGTAAAATGCCTAAATATTTTCAACAGAAATTAATTTAATATATTTTTTTTTCCTCCAAGGCTTTCTACGTCTGTAATTAGAGGTCCGTGGATTTCGAAAATTCTTTGGGTGGTATGTTAGATTTCAAGAACGTATACTCGAGTGTTCATTTCGAGATTGGACTACTGTGTTTTGGATACGCTCGAGACGACTATTCAGCCAGTATAAACCGGAAAATATGTCATAACCGCACCAAGTATAATTCAATATAATAAAATAACAAGTAATTTCATACCATTGCAGCAGCCAGGGTGTGTATTAAATGTTTTGCCAGGGAGGGTTTTTTTTTTTAACTCGAGACTTTTGAACATTTGCGTTTTCCAGCAAAGTGGCTGATAGCTGGTGAGGGAAATATGTACTATTTTATAGGCTAGAAAAAAACTTGAGTGTTTTATGTCCCCAATATGTGCCTAGTACACCAAAGGTGATCATTCTCTAATGACCTCGCTGTCGACGAGACGTTAAGCCCAACTACCTGCCTACCAAAGGCAACAAGAAATTTTATACTACGACGAAAACCTGAGTTTTGACAGTCAGTATATCTTAGTCACCTGTGGCCTCGTGCGTTTTTCAGCTAGTACTGTCCATCTGAAGCAGGCATCAAGGTTCATTGTTATAGTTTGTAGGTGAGAACGATGAGTCTTATCAGACATTATGCATAAATACTCTTCAGGGAGGGAAATAAATTTACTCTTGGCAGGGAAATAATTTTTCTTCTACGAGCCAGGGAAAAAAAATGTACCATAGGGGAAATACCCTGGCATNTACTCTTGGCAGGGAAATAATTTTTCTTCTACGAGCCAGGGAAAAAAAATGTACCATAGGGGAAATACCCTGGCATTCCCCAGCCCCTAAATTGAATCCTACACTGGTAGCAGCAAATGAGCCAACAATTTTTGCACGAGCATATGAAGAACTGAAAATATTGTTTGCTGCCAAAATAATTCGTAAAATTNCAATGAGCCAACAATTTTTGCACGAGCATATGAAGAACTGAAAATATTGTTTGCTGCCAAAATAATTCGTAAAATTCGCGTACCTCTGTTTATAATCATCAAACCTTTTAGCTGACAGCAAGTAACAAGTGCGTGCTATAGTTGTTTCATATTATGTCAATGTATTTGGTGTCTTCGCGTTTACGAACTTAAAACGTGTCTTATGCCACAGTTGCCTTACGCACGTGTGTAAATTTATTGGAATGTTTCACCACTGCTCTTTCGGAAAACGTATAATTAAGAATGATGGCGATGCCAGCATTTATGACATACACTTCTGACATGGCCGACACGCACTTTTCACGTGTTGCCTAGAAAGTAAATGAAAAGGAAAGAGTTCACGAGGTGACCCCGCATTATTACAGCAAGTTAATAAAGTGGGAAAACATTCGGCCACGTGGTCCCAGTGACCTGGAGAGCCCTATAATAAGGAAGTGGGCTATGATAATTATTCCATTGTAATTAGTTAGATGTTAGCCTATGGAATAATTTATAAGGACTCTCGATAGTGTCGCCTTACATTGGGAATACATGTGTATGTGGAAGATGTAATTAATGATCAAAGGCAAAAGGAATGGCTGTACTACAAGGCACGTGGGAAGCTGATTGGCCGCGGGAGTGTGGTCGAGGGTCGAAGCTTGAGCTGATTGGCTTGCAGCTTTGAAGGGCTCTTTTTTAAGGAAATAGTCGCGGTGAAGGATACACGCATCTGGAGTTCGGCAAAGAAGGATGCGTGCGCTTCGTGTGGCCTGAGAACGCAATCTGGACATTCGGGGAAAGCTAGGTTGCAAACTGTTGTGAATTATTCCGTGATGAAAGATGGCGACCCACTNCGCAATCTGGACATTCGGGGAAAGCTAGGTTGCAAACTGTTGTGAATTATTCCGTGATGAAAGATGGCGACCCACTGGCCAAACAGCCGGTAGCGAAACTCGAGCAAATATTTCATTGTGAATTGTGTGGCAAACCTGCCCAAGATAGCTGGTGCAAGTTTATTAAAAAATTATTGTCCAGGGCTCATACAGTGATGGCAGTGAGCGTGCAGCCATGAAGAACGTTTCAAAAGTTAAAACTTTTAGATTTNGAGTGCAGCCATGAAGGACGTTTCAAAAGTTAAAACTTTTAGATTTCGTGGTGGTATTGAGCTCATATAAGGGGAATATTTTTGTTATAAATTATTATAGGAACGCTCTAATTAAATCCTGCAGGGAAAATACTTAAAATCTTCTCACAAACGCGGTGCTTTGTTTCTTTATTAACATTCTTACTCCCACACTTCCTGCAGAAGATTCAGTTTCACGAGAAACCTAGCTCGTTGTGGGATGAGTTAGATTCGGAAACCGTAAGTGTGTAAGAATAGTGAACTAACCACTGAGTGGATACACAAAATACATAGCGTACAGACAAGGTGACCACGTCCAGTGGATGAACCTTATTCGAGAACTTCCTGAAAGCTCTTGAAAACCTTGGGGGGGGGGGAGGAAGAAGGTTCTTTCCTGAGGCCAGGGGCCATAGTAGCTGAACGGTTAGACTGCTCGCCTCCCATCAGGGTGGACCGGATTTTCGCAAGTTGGAATCGTGGCGGACGATGCCGCTGGTCAGCGGGTTTTCTCGAGGTTCTCTCGTTTCTCCCGTCCTTGCATCCCGGCACCGCTCCGTCATCGGCTCTCAAGACCTCGTTGTTAATAGCCTCCCGAAATCTCTCTCAACTTTCCTGATACCATGACAAGAAAATTACAGCAGCGCGCCCACTTACGTTACAGGTCATAGACGCAACGAAGCTCGATGGCCCATCGTGAACCGTGCTTGGCTAGGTGAAGGTCCTAAGCGCCAATGTACAAGCACGTATGTACTGCACACATGCGCGCAGGTGAGCACGTGCGCATCTAGAGAAACGCGCAATTGCGCAGTTACGTCGAAACCGGTTAGTCAGACGTCATGTGCGGTTTACAAATGGACAATTGTTGCAGCCTGTGTTATCCTCTGATGCTGTGGTCGTTCATGCTGTCCCTCCTCACGATTTATTCCGTAACTCTATTGCTTTCAATGAGTATTTATACCGATAACAAAAAAATTTAGAACCGGCCAGCATTTAAAATTTAAAATTAAAAAAAATAAAATAGCTTACTTTTTATATAATACTACCCCGAAATGTGAGTAGTGCTCCCCCCTCCTCCGCGCCAAAAAATCCGTAAATTTCAAGATTTTAGTGACAATATTAGTAACAATTTTAAAGCATTCGTAATATAAAAAACGTTACATTACTATTTCTTCCGTTGTTATCTTTATGAAAATCCAACCTTTAAATAAAAACTTCGAGAAAAACCATATATTTTTAATGCCTTTACCAACAAATTATTCATTTTTGTAAACATAATTAATACATGAAAATAAGTGTTTTCTTTATATAATTTAACATCGTATTGGGGCCACGTCACACAATTTTTTTTCGACTCAAGACTAATAATTATAGATTTTCAATTCTGCATGCCAATGTTCGACCGGTATCTTATGTGGCTCACAATATAAAAATTTTAAATCTTCGTAAAATTCTTGAAAACTTTCACATCGCTCACGTGTTACGTTAATCATCCTCGGAGAAATGAGCCATTTTAAGATACACTGCGTATTTATACAGTTGTCTAACTAAAACGAGTGAAGACCATCAAGGGCCAATTTTAGATCACGAGTATCGAGATCAAAGTGAGATGAGTTCCTTTGTCTGAAATATGGTACGTTACGGCACGACTTATGCTGCTGCCCAGGGAATCGGTTCATGGTTTTTAAGAGTTTTATTGGCCGACGCCAAAGTTGCCGTATCGTCCGAATTTCAAGTTGAGGGCACAATTAGACTTAGTATTTCTCAAAACAGTGAAGTTTATACTATGAGTAAATAGTGGGAAAAGTAGAGATGTGGTGAATAACACGTAAAGCGAAAGAAAAAAACGTGTGTGTGGGTTAAATGTAATAAATAAATTGAAAAGAAAGTGTAATTAAATTATTTTTGTATTTTTAAGTAACGTAACGTATTCTTGTAAAACCATAAAATTATTTTGCTTCGCAGGGTCACATTTTGTAAATCTACTGTGTCTGCTCACTTGCAACGACAGCGNCTACTGTGTCTGCTCACTTGCAACGACAGCGCTAGTGTTGACAGTGATAGAGCGTTCGTGTTGTTACAATGATTCAGGAAATAGATGACGTCTTGTAGATCAACATTTCTGGGAAAGCCACTCGTTCCGAAGGTTGCTGAAGTGCCACTCGCTATGTCCGGCCTGGGAATGGACTCTTTTGTTTTCTAATGCCAGTTGTCGAAGACTGTTCGCATCTGTTGTTAACACAAGAGAGATACATCAAAATGGCACGATCAAAAAATTTTAGTTCATTATAAATATTCAGATTTAAATATATAGCTGTGCACGTCTATGTATATATATATAAATTTATTAAGATTTAAACAAAATTACAAAACGTTTTAAAGTACACGCGACGTTTTTCTGTATCCCACTGATTTTTTTATTCCACCGACTTCCAATATTTTTTTTTCGTTTAAGAACAGAAAAACCTTCACTGTGTAAGAACTAAAAGTAAGTTCGAAGTTTAGGTTCTCTAAGATGAAGGAAAATCATGCGTATTGAAACTACCTACACGCTGTACATGCTGCAAAGGAAAAATTAATATTTGTAACCACAATAAATTAGCATAAAATACGTAGCGAATACAGCAAACGAAGCCAGATG
Organism: Clitarchus hookeri; assembly: GCA_002778355.1. Taxonomy (NCBI): domain Eukaryota; kingdom Metazoa; phylum Arthropoda; class Insecta; order Phasmatodea; family Phasmatidae; genus Clitarchus; species Clitarchus hookeri. The sequence continues at coordinate 553,087 of NQII01000960.1, read as the reverse complement.
GTTCCCTTAAAATACACTGCCTAAGCAAAGTAATATACTATTCACAGCCAATGAACTGAACAAAAGCGTATGCTCTTCCCAATTATTCCATAAAGTACCTAATTAACAAATGTCCATGAATTTAAAATTGTTATTTTTTGCAAGCTATGCTATTAATCCGTAATTAAATTTAGAAGGCGGCTTGTGTTATTTGTGGATTATAAGGGGCTATTAGATCGACACTGAAGTGTTTTAATATATTAAATACATCCTAGTTCTNAACACAATTACAAAACATTTTTGGGTACACGCGATGTTTTTCTGTATCTCACTGATTTATTTATTCCACCGATTTCCGATAATTTTTTTTCTGTTTTTCGTTTAAGCACAGAAAAACCTACACTGTGTAAGAAAAAAAAGTATGTTCAAAGTTTAGGTTCGCTGAGATGAAGGAAAATCATGCTTATTGAAACTATCTACCTGCTGTGCGTGCTGCAAAGGGAAAATAAATTTTTGTAGCGACAATAAATAAGCATAAAAGACGTAGTGAATACAGCAAACGAAGCCAGATGGTTCCCTTACAATACACTGCCTAAGCAAAGTAATATACTATTCACAGCCAATAAACTGAACAAAAGCGCATGCTCTTCCCAATTATTCCATAAAGTACCTAATTAACAAATGTCCATGAATTTAAAATTGTTATTTTTTGCAAGCTATGCTATTAATCCGTAATTAAATTTAGAAGGTGGCTTTGAAGAGAGAAAAGGAAGGTGAAAAGTGTTATTTGTGGATTATAAGGGGCTATTAGATCGACACTGAAGTGTTTTAATATATTAAATACATCCTAGTTCTANGTGTTATTTGTGGATTATAAGGGGCTATTAGATCGACACTGAAGTGTTTTAATATATTAAATACATCCTAGTTCTACAGAAGGCGCCATAACAGGCATACGCACATCTCAGATAACATAGAAACAAAGAAATAATTTAATATGCATGCCATACAATTTCAAACACATTTATAAGGCATACATTTGTACTGTGGTTTTAAATACCGCGCGTTATAATTTTTTTCGACAGTAACAATAAAAACCCGTACAGGCCATTATTCTCAAAAGACATTTCGAGATACAGAAAACTTAAAATCACAGTCATTTATAGCAACGTACCATAAAGGTTTCAGTACAGCCTGAGATGAACGTAACGTTCAAAGTTATCACCTGTCTCACTCTCAACACATCTCACCCCAGACAGTTGTGAGCGAGGGATGCAGATAAAGGCGACCTTCGCGCGTGTTTTAAATTGCAACGTCGCCGTTATGAACACCACGCGCGATTCACGCGCCCGTAAAGAAAGTGCATATACACAGAAGTGTTGCGAGGTGACACCACCTTTTTATGGTACAGTAATAAACATAAAGACCCGCGCCATGTCTCTTACACAGAGTATATATGCATAGGGGCGCCTGTTTTCCGCGAATAGATTTTAGGACTAGTTGTGTTCCAAAACTCTCAAGTTCAGAACAACTTTCGTGATTGGATCATTTGAATTGTTACGCGTATTATATGTCTGTCCGCGACACCACGGACGATCATTCCGGGAGAAACTTAATTCTGATTGGCTGCGAAAGGTTTCCTATTGGCTGGGCTACCGGCTGGCAAGTAAGCTACCAGGCGCTGACTGGAGAATGGCATTCCACCATTTTGGTGGCGTGTGCGACTAGATTTCGGGGGAAAAGGGGCTGTTTCGCCTTTACATTCTTAAGTAATATATGATTGAGTTACTCCGAAACAAAGAAATTTGACTGCAGAAAGATTTAACCCTCTGAGTCACGGATAAATTCGTACNATGATTGAGTTACTCCGAAACAAAGAAATTTGACTGCAGAAAGATTTAACCCTCTGAGTCACGGATAAATTCGTACGTTATATTAGGCGCTGTAATGAACGCATACTTTGGTCTAAACAGTACCAGAATTATCGCACCGGGGCCGCAGTGGTGCACTGGTCAGACTACTTGGCTCCCANCTCTTACACAGAGTATATATGCATAGGGGCGCCTGTTTTCCGCGAATAGATTTTAGGACTAGTTGTGTTCCAAAACTCTCAAGTTCAGAACAACTTTCGTGATTGGATCATTTGAATTGTTACGCGTATTATATGTCTGTCCGCGACACCACGGACGATCATTCCGGGAGAAACTTAATTCTGATTGGCTGCGAAAGGTTTCCTATTGGCTGGGCTACCGGCTGGCAAGTAAGCTACCAGGCGCTGACTGGAGAATGGCATTCCACCATTTTGGTGGCGTGTGCGACTAGATTTCGGGGGAAAAGGGGCTGTTTCGCCTTTACATTCTTAAGTAATATATGATTGAGTTACTCCGAAACAAAGAAATTTGACTGCAGAAAGATTTAACCCTCTGAGTCACGGATAAATTCGTACGTTATATTAGGCGCTGTAATGAACGCATACTTTGGTCTAAACAGTACCAGAATTATCGCACCGGGGCCGCAGTGGTGCACTGGTCAGACTACTTGGCTCCCACCTAGGCGAACAGGGTTTTGTTCCCAGTGGGGACGCTCCCGGATTTTCGCATGTGGGAATCATGCCGGACGATGCCGCTGGTCAGCGAGTTTTCTCTGGGATCTCCCATTTCCCCCTCCTTTGCACTCCAGTAAGTATACAGAAGTTAAATGGCGCGGCGGTTGCTTTTATGCGGGCGTACCTATTCGCAGATTGGCTGCGCGAGGCTCTAGAATGGCCATTGCGCCTCATTGGGTACCGCTCTTTGCGGTCTATTCCCTATTGGCTGGACTGCCGGCTGGCAAGTAAGCTACCAAGCGCTGATTGGCCAGCGGCGTTCCGACGTGTTGCTGACCAGTGACGCCAATTTGCCAGCGAGTGCCGTTGGAGTTTGCTGCTTAAGCGGCCGTTTCACTTCAGCGTCATTAAATATTCTGTGATAACGCGCTGCCATATATCGCGACCAATGAAATGTGTTTGTGTTTTATGTTACCGTTAGCAGCTGTCACGGAACATAGTCTAAACAACGAATGATAACCGTCATGTGTGAAGAACGTCCCTTATTGCAGTATTTCTCAAACGCCGGGTCGCCCGTTCTTTTACACCGGGCCGCGGGTTTCTCGCAATTTTTTTTACCTTTCTATTTTGCTTAGCTAAAAAAGACGCCTAACGACTAGACACCTGAAAAATTTGCGAGTTCAATTACCTGCAGGCTAGACTCTATAGTCTTATGTACAGATATGCCGATATCAACTGCACATTGGTTGTATGCCGTCACAGTGGAAGGCGAAGATTGGGCCAACCTTCTCCAGGGTGTCAAACACCGCGTGGACCAATGGTTGACATTTTATTAACACACGTTTTTTTAATTCTAGCTTGTCCCGAAATTAATCCACGAATTTTTCAGGTCTCTACTAATGACATCTTTGTGGCTGTCCAAGCTATGAATATTGGTTTTCTGGAAATGAAATTTTGCACAAATTAAATTAATAAGGTTAACCTGAGGATATTACAATGTGGTGCATATGCTTTCATTAATTATTATGAACGGTGTAGTTATAAAAACAGAATTTGCCGGTCCACGGCCACACGAAGGTTGAGAACAACAGTCTTAATAGGCGTTATTTTCTGCCATCAACAGTGTAGATTTATCAAACCCACTTCCTATGTAATGTCGCAGATATAGGACACTGATCGAAAGNTTTCTGCCATCAACAGTGTAGATTTATCAAACCCACTTCCTATGTAATGTCGCAGATATAGGACACTGATCGAAAGAGGTCAAAGAAATTCTCCACGAGAACCACTGGTCACGGTCTCTAACTCTCGCTGTATTCGACTATCGATTTGACATTCAGTTTCTCAATGGCCACCGCAAGTAAGAATCCAGACCCCTGTTCGACTCTTCCAAACGAAATGAAGCTATAGTTTATTTGCGGTTTCTTCACACTTTTTGAATCAAACCTTTGAAAAATCTCCCCATGTATGACATACTTGGTGGTTTCCTAAATATGTTTTATACGTGATGCCTTATTTTTGGTGAAACTGAACTTTTACTCATATTTTATCGTTATGTTATAATATTTAATTTATAATTAAATTGAATAAAACCCGGGAGAATATAGGTGTGTTGGTAATGCCCAGTNTTTCTGCCATCAACAGTGTAGATTTATCAAACCCACTTCCTATGTAATGTCGCAGATATAGGACACTGATCGAAAGGGGTCAAAGAAATTCTCCACGAGAACCACTGGTCACGGTCTCTAACTCTCGCTGTATTCGAATATCGATTTGACATTCAGTAGCAACCTGCTGACTGATTTTACTGTGAGTAGGAGATCACTAGCGATCCTATCATTTCGCGTTGTAAAACAGCACCATGCTCTATCCCACAGTCATATACATACGCAAGCAGATCTTGTTTTCTCAATGGCCACCGCAAGTAAGAATCCAGACCCCTGTTCGACTCTTCCAAACGAAATGAAGCTATAGTTTATTTGCGGTTTCTTCACACTTTTTGAATCAAACCTTTGAAAAATCTCCCTATGTATGACATACTTGGTGGTTTACTAAATATGTTTTATACGTGATGCCTTATTTTTGGTGAAACTGAACTTTTACTCATATTTTATCTTTATGTTATAATATTTAATTTATAATTAAATTGAATAAAACCCGGGAGAATATAGGTGTGTTGGTAATGCCCAGTAAGAAATAGTTCTAATGGAAAATATGATTACACTAAATGCGCACGAATGATGTGCGTTGTTCCTTTGGTGTGATTTTCTAATAGTTAACATTTGCTTGTACGAGACGGAGGAATATTTTGGAAGTAGAACTTTATCAGGGCTTTAGAAAAGTTGTAAGTAACCGTAAATGGACTATACAAGAGTGGTACATGTTTACTATTGGTTCCTAGTCCTGTACGGTGTGTCGGATGGAGTGGGAGGTCGAATTATACACACGAAGCCAACATATACTTAAATGATACCTAATTTCAAATTGTAATGCGAAATAATGGAATCTCTAGAGATCAATGATTGGTGCATTCTACACGAACTACTAATCATAGTGGAACACGGAACAAGTGGAAATGTCACAGAAAAAATGATTATGACATGGTGAACTCAGCACTATATTGAATGNTATTGGTTCCTAGTCCTGTACGGTGTGTCGGATGGAGTGGGAGGTCGAATTATACACACGAAGCCAACATATACTTTCATGATACCTAATTTCAAATTGTAATGCGAAATAATGGAATCTCTAGAGATCAATGATTGGTGCATTCTACACGAACTACTAATCACAGTGGAACACGGAACAAGTGGAAATGTCACAGAAAAAATGATTATGACATGGTGAACTCAGCACTATATTGAATGNCAGTGGAACACGGAACAAGTGGAAATGTCACAGAAAAAATGATTATGACATGGTGAACTCAGCACTATATTGAATGACAGCCGGCCAATCATAACGCTGAACAATACAGTCAGCGTATAAGGGGTATTGTGAAAAAACAGGATAGTTAAGTGATCTGAGTACGTAAACCTAAACCTTCCCTGTATGACACACTCAACAATGATCGAATTCCCGTGCGAAACGAATTAACTGTTCTCAGTCTACTTTCGGAAGGAAAGAAAGTCTTATGAGATCACTTTCCTGTCTGTGTATGTGTGTGTCTGTGTGTACCTCTGTGTGTTTTTGTANGACTAAAATTTGCCAAACTTGGTACACATATAGTATTAAGTAAGGACACCTGGTTTTTATAGTTTTCGACCATGTTGGACACTTACTTTCAAAATGGCGACTATTCAAACATTTGGTATGATATGCAATATCTCGGGAACCATTCAACTGATTTAAACCAAATGTTGTATTCTAGCAAAGCATCGTGTAAGCATTATATTTTCATATGGATATCGTTGTTAGTACGACATTTTGGAAAATAGCACCAAATAAAGAAATAAATATTTTTCACTATGTCTCTAAAACTGTTAAACCAATTCTCATCCAATTTTGCAGATAAGTAATACTATGATAAACCAATTAAACGTAAGTGATTGATCTTGATTAGGTACTTACTTTCAAAATTGTGGACATAAAAATTTTATTAGGTTTATTTGGTATATCTGCCATACCATTTAAAAAGTTTCGACCAAATTTTATATACTGAAAGTATATGTTAGGAGCATTATATATAACAACACATAACTACATTTGTTCATTTTGGAAGATAGTGCCATACGAATAGATATAAAAAATTGACCGATTCCTGCTAAATTTTACAAACAAGTAGTACTGATGCAGGTGGTGTTACGTGATATGTTTTAAGCATGCCAGACACTTATTTTCAAATGGCAGCGATATAGTCATTTAAGCTTAGAATGCAATATCGCCTTAATTATGTAATTAATTCCAACATAACTTTGTATTTTGGCAGTATATATTACATCTATCAACTGTATATACACAAATCATATTTTCTCCACCATTTTGTAAGATAGTGCTATGCGAATAAATAAAACTTGTTTCATATCTCGAGAAAGAATTGACCATATCCTATCGAATTTGGCAAACAAGTAGTACTGAGGCAGGTAATATTAAGTGGTATGTATTAAGCATGTCAGACACTCACTTTCAAAATGGCGGCTATATAGTCATTTTAGCTTAGAATGCTATATCGTCGAAGCCTTGTAATCAATTCCAACTTAACTTTGTATGCTGGTTGTAGGTGTCACAACTATCAACTGTATCTACACTAATTATATTTTGTCCTCCATTTTGTAGGATAGCGGCATGCTAATAAATAAAGTTTTTATGTCATATCTCGAGAAACGATTGACATATTCCCACCAAATTCGGCAAACAAATAGTTATCCAGCAGGTGGTGTAAACTGTTATGTTTTAAGTAGATCAGGTACTTATTTTCAAAATGGTGGCTATATAAATATTTTAGCTCGGTATATTTTATCAACGAAACAACTTCCATCTTAAGTTTGTATGCTGGCAATGCCTATTACAACCATAAAGTTTATCTATGCAGAGCGTCATTTTTCTGCCATTTTGTATGATAGCCCCACCAATAAAAATAAAGTTTTTATCTCATGTCTCGGGAAACAATCAACCATTGCTTACAAAATTTGCCGTAGATGTTGTACTGTGGTAGGCCATATTAATATATGCATTTTTTCAGTATGACTGACTTTTTCAAAATGGCGGCTATAAAATCATTTAATTTTTTTGTGCTATATCTATGAAGTTATGTAATCTATATTAACTTAACTTTGCATGTTGGCAGTATACATTCTTTGAATGTGCTACTACATTACTTTTTGTCCTCCATTTATGAATATCGTCATATGAAAATTATGGAGGTTTTATGCCATATTTCGGGACCAATCAACCGATTCCCATCAAATGTTACACTGGAACATTGCAACTAATTTGTACCAAATTGTGCACACTATAAATGCTACAGAAGTCCATGTAAACCTCCATGATTTAAATCGTTTAGACAACGATGTTCAAAATGGCAGCATCATAAATAATTTAGGTAAGTTTGTCGAATGTATATTAAACAATTTTGTATGTAGACATCATACATTTAAAGCATCGTATATGGAGCCTCTTTTTTTAAATTTTGTACGATANTAAACAATTTTGTATGTAGACATCATACATTTAAAGCATCGTATATGGAGCCTCTTTTTTTAAATTTTGTACGATAGCATCAAATAAGAAAATAAAGTTTTTTGCGACATATCTCAGGGACCAAAAAAGCGATTTCCACAAAATTCTTTACACAAATAGCGCTACGGTAGGCCTTGTAAAATTACATGTTTTAAGTGGCTCGGTCACTTATTTTCAAAGTGACGGCCCTGAAAAAATTATAAGTTAGTAAACCCTATCATCATTCTAAACATTAGAATGATTAAATTCTAAGTTGATGCTCCGAATCAGATCTCCATAACGCAGTGCATTGCACGCTAGCTTATTGTAAGAGGTTTTCTGGATTCAAGTCCCGGGTAAGGCACGTATGTATTTGTAATTGTCTCACTATTGTTCCATACATTTCTGGTTTCATTTCTAATGTTATTGCTTTCAAAGAGAAGTCAAGTCCTACCTACTAACTCAGCTTTTAAGAACTTATTTAAAAATCAATTGCACCGATGTTGAGGAAAGTATGCTTATTAGTTATATTAAAAACTTTTTGTTTTAGCTCTATTTGATTTTAAACGTCCAAAATTAATTTTTGTCTGGCAAGCAGTTATAAAAACGCAAAAAATTTGTACTTACGAAACTAGTTTCTGTGGTTCCACTGCACAAGTATGCAGCAGTCACATATATAAATCTGGCGTGATAACAGAAGATCATATAACTACCTGTATTTGACCTCTGTGACATAGAAAGCGGGAGCGTCAGGCTTTGGTTCAAGTCCCGAGGGAGGCATGCATATATATATAAGGTCTAGCGTTTCAAAGCGTGGAAGTTAGGTACACATTTACTGGTACTGAACACAGACTAGAAGCGAGTCGTTTGTGTCCATTACTGTAGGGGCAGCAGTTAAAGCTGCTTGCTCCTTTTACAGCGTCAAGACGGACATGTTGGTCCAGACTACACGAGACACGCCCACTCGTGTACGCACAGCTGCCAACTCTTCCACAGAATGCGGGAGACTCGAGCAGTTTCTTTCTTTCCTCGCGAATAATAATNCTCCTTTTACAGCGTCAAGACGGACATGTTGGTCCAGACTACACGAGACACGCCCACTCGTGTACGCACAGCTGCCAACTCTTCCGCAGAATGCGGGAGACTCGAGCAGTTTCTTTCTTTCCTCGCGAATAATAATTGCATTATTATGTTGGCATTAATTGTAAGTCAGACACGTAGAATTTCGCTTCGTTCAACGTTTGCATTCCTCACGTCAGTGTTGTACCAATTACGTGACCTTGTCGCTAATCGTAACNCACCGATGTTGAGGAAAGTATGCTTATTAGTTATATTAAAAACTTTTTGTTTTAGCTCTATTTGATTTTAAACGTCTAAAATTAATTTTTGTCTGGCAAGCAGTTATAAAAACGCAAAAAAATTGTACTTACGAAACTAGTTTCTGTGGTTCCACTGCACAAGTATGCAGCAGTCACATATATAAATCTGGCGTGAAAACAGAAGATCATATAAACTACCTGTATTTGACCTCTGTGACATAGAAAGCGGGAGCGTCAGGCTTTGATTCAAGTCCCGAGGGAGGCATGCATANGCAGCAGTCACATATATAAATCTGGCGTGATAACAGAAGATCATATAACTACCTGTATTTGACCTCTGTGACATAGAAAGCGGGAGCGTCAGGCTTTGGTTCAAGTCCCGAGGGAGGCATGCATATATATATAAGGTCTAGCGTTTCAAAGCGTGGAAGTTAGGTACACATTTACTGGTACTGAACACAGACTAGAAGCGAGTCGTTTGTGTCCATTACTGTAGGGGCAGCAGTTAAAGCTGCTTGCTCCTTTTACAGCGTCAAGACGGACATGTTGGTCCAGACTACACGAGACACGCCCACTCGTGTACGCACAGCTGCCAACTCTTCCACAGAATGCGGGAGACTCGAGCAGTTTCTTTCTTTCCTCGCGAATAATAATCGCATTATTATGTTGGCATTAATTGTAAGTCAGACACGTAGCATTTCGCTTCGTTCAACGTTTGCATTCCTCACGTCAGTGTTGTACCAATTACGTGACCTTGTCGCTAATCGTAACNCATTTCGCTTCGTTCAACGTTTGCATTCCTCACGTCAGTGTTGTACCAATTACGTGACCTTGTCGCTAATCGTAACTATTTAGAACAATTCATCAGCCACGAAGTTAATAAAAATTTTGTATTGCAACATGAATACAATTTTCTCTGTTGGTAACATAGTAATTTAGATACTTATCGCCGTTTCTTAGAGAATTTATTGAACAGCCTCGGTTGGCAAAGCTGAATTATAGATACGTTCGTTTGTCATTCCTAGCGTTGCGACCACGTGGAAATATTTAATGAAGGCGACATAATATGCATACACTTAATTATCTGTGAACGTTTACTTTAATGTTTACCTCTGGAGAAACACGATTCCTTGGTATGCTAAGAAAGTGAACAAGTACTAAATAAAAATTTAATGATAGTATTTAGTTTTATTCCCCCCAGTTTTTGTGGGCAGGGTAGGCGGACATCTCTCACATAAGTTATGTATCCCAGGAGGTTGGCAGGTGTCTCTGCGCAGTGTTTATTAATAGATAGCCGTCAAAAGTAAAATTTTCATCAAATTAAGGATCTTTAATTAATTAGATATGCATCAGAACTTACAAATTTACATACCCGTTTAGCATTTTACAAAAAAAATATAGCAGAACTAACCGACGTCGTCCGGGATTCCATGTGGGTCAGAAATGATTACACAATGAGCGAACCTTTGATACGGTTGCAAGTGTGACTATTTCGGATATGCGGAAGCATTAAATCTTCTGCCGCCATTCCACTCCCAGTCTATTATGTTCCCCGTCGTATGTACATTTTCACCTACTACTTACTGATTGTAGACTAATGGGAGAAAAAAAAGTTCGATTTCTAAATACATGTTAAGATGTTCCCTGCACCTTGACAAGCTTGGATTTTAAATAGTGAATCTGGAAAGTAAGTTATGGAGAAATATGCGTAAATCCAAACNTTTTAAATAGTGAATCTGGAAAGTAAGTTATGGAGAAATATGCGTAAATCCAAACCTTAATGATTTCCGGTCCAGTGGGAATCCGGAGATACACCACTCCGTTTTAGGAGTTTCCGGCCCAATTTGGGGGAAAAAAAAGGGAGAGGGGCAATCTTGGCCTACGCAGTATTTTAAGTTGGATAGTTGAGGATATCCTTGCCAAATTTGGTCCAGATCCGTCTAACGGTGTAGACTTGTATAGAGAACAGACATGCTTATATAGATACAAACTTTTGACTATAATATTAATTTGTAAATGTACTTTTGTTGTTTGCCTGTGGTATTGCAAGATTCTTAATAATGAAAACACGACAACGAAACAATGAAAATATATATGTACTCCTTCGCCCCCCCCCCCCT